>CM052094.1:17326392-17370747 GCA_028453745.1 Agapostemon virescens
TATATCTTGTATGACGAAAAGTGTTGTCATACCCATCGCAGTAGTAGTTCGTGTATGACGAAAAATGTCGTTAAACCCATCGCAATAGTATATGTTGTATGACGAAAAATGTCGTCACACCCATCGCGATAGTATATCTTGTATGACGAAAAATGTCGTTACACCCAGTTAACAGGTTAATGTGAATTTGCAGTTCCAACTTGTATCGCAGCATTCTGCATTGAAAAGAATTCGTTGGTACAGTCGAATTTGCTGCAGTCAATTATCTCGAAATCTTGACGGTGCAAAGTGGGGAAAGCCTCGAAGCTAAATCGCGGTTGTAAATTTTCGCATTAAATCAATACGATCGAAATTCGCGTAGCAGCGGTTGCTGAATAAAAGAACGGTAATCGCGTGTTCATTGGCCTAACCGCGGGCGTCGGCGCTCGATTAGGTCCATCGAAAGTGAAATACAGTCGCGTTATGTTTCAGTGCCGAATTCCATTCATGCACGGCGCGGAAGGAAACGGTGTGGGTGACCGAAGTAAGAAAATGGAGAGGAAAATGCGGAGCGAGACTCTGTGGCATGGTTGCAGGGGCGGAAGGCGAGATACGCAAGGGTGGGGAAGATCGTATACGCGGGCGAAACACGGCAAAGCAATTTCTGTACAACCACGTTTTCTCGTTTCCGCGAAAGGAATCTTCGCCAAGACGTCGGAGAATTTACATGCACGTTCTACATGTGTGCGTCGCCTGTCTGTGAAAAAGGATGAACTCTCATGAATGGCCGAGAACGGTGCACGGGTTCCGCCTTATTGCAAATTATTCCGTACAGCTTCGTATAGCTTATCGACGCCCTCTCCGTAGAACCTGACGAGACCGAGCCGAAGCGAGTACACTATCGATTTCGCTGTCGTTAATGATAATTAAGGCCTGACACGATGAGATTTCGCTAATGGAACATAATATACCGGCACGCGGTATCATATTATTACTCGATTTTCCTACAAAAAGATGGCCTGAGAGTTCGTTTCGCCGAACAGTATCGCACCCCCAGACTTTCTTGACCTTGTTTCCCCCTTTCTTTGCTTTCACATCGACGCCGTTCAGTGGGCCGCAACACGATACTATCTGCAAAAGAATCGTACATCTCAGATACGCCTTCGAATGTCGATCCGTGTGGTGTCGTTGTAAAAGACGGAGGTCTCAACCCTTGGCACTCCGATCTTACTAGAAATTACAGTACTGCTATTTAAAAGAACTATTACATCGTCATATTTGCATTTCACGATAGAACTACCGAGCATTCAACTAGACAAATATACATTGCTTTTTAATAATGACAAGATTGCAATTAGTTAAATTTCATGCAACCTTCGTGTTAATGTGTACTTCAATGGAAAAGTTCATTTAAAAGATTTTCGTGAAAAAATTCTTATCATTTCAGTAAATGTGACAGAAGAAATCAGTAACAACTCATTTTGACCCGTCTGGTAGTTCTAGCGTTAAGAAATTACCGCACTGTTATGTAAAAGAACTATTACATCGCTATGTTTGCAATTAACGCTAGAACTATCGAGCAACTAGACAAATATACACAGCTTTTTAATAATGACGAGGTTGCAATTGTTCAAATTTTATGCAACCTTCATGTTAATGTGTACATTAATGGAAAAGTTTATTTAAAACGTTTTCGTAAAAGTATTCTCATTATTTTAGTAAATGCGACGGAAAAAAATCAGTAACAAGTCAATTTGACCCATCTGGTAGTTCTAGTGTTAAGAAATTACCTTATTGTTATTTAAAAGAACTTTTACATCGCTACGTTTGTATTTGACGCTAGAACTACCCAGCAACTAGACAAATATACATTGCTTTTTAATAATGACGAGGTTGCAATTATTCAAATTGCGAGCAATTTTCATGTTAAGACTAGAACTACCGAGTAATAAATGTTGCTAATGTATATTGCTTTGTAACAACAAGACTGCAATTATTAAGATCTCGTACAGTTTTCATAGTAATGTCTGCTTCAATGAATATTTCATTCGAAATATTCTGATCAGAAAACTTTTATAATTGCAATAATTGTGGAAGACAAAATTAGGGACCAGTCATTTGACTAGTTCGGTAGTTCTACTGTTAATGTGGACTTCAATGGAAAAGTTCATTTAAAACGTTTTGCGTGAATACATTCTTATCATTTCAGAAACTGTGACAGAAGAAACCAGTAACAAGTCATTTCGACCTGTTTGATAGTTCTAATGTTAAGAAACCGGTAATGTTTGAAATATTTTATATTCACGAAAGAGTAACGTACCATGAACAATGGACGCATTGTAAGTGAAAAAATGTTTCGATTTTGCAATTATAATTGCTTGAAACGAAAAGAGTTAATTTTTATCTCTAAAACTATCGAGAATTAAAATTAGCTGGTGTATGTTATCCTATAACCATGACAATATTTAATTTTCAATTCCAGTAGTTGTTGATTCTAATATTTTAGAGTTAGAAATCTGTGCCCAGTTGAGTAAAAGCCTACAAATAAACCTATTTTCAACTTATTTCAGAATATAAAATTTTTTAGATTAATTCCACCAATTTCATCGAAATGATTCGCTCTGCACCAATCGTATTTCTGAACGCCACACTTCGCTAACCGGAAATTTTTTAGTAATGCATTGAGGACGAACTCGTTTGATTTTATAAATGTATCGGTTAAATCTGGAATTGTCTGAATGAAACTATTTCGGTTAGATTGGATTCCTGTAGAAAATATCCGTATTAAGCGCGAATTTTGTGTCTGCGAATAACCTTATATTCTTGTTTGAAGATCTTTCCTTAATGCGTTGGCGGTCTTGAAAATATTTTCCCTTGAAGCTTCAATTTACAGCCTCATTTCCTTTGAAAGTGAATGTAATGAAAACTGTAATGCAATCTCGTGCAGGTTTATTCTAGCGAGCTGCGTTACTCTACAAAATTAAAGGATCAGTAAATTACGACCGAAAAATTTTTCACCTTTAAACTTCGTGCAAAAATGTTTCGTGTGGAGAAACACTTTTTAAAGATCGTAGAGTCATTTGAATTTCCAAAAAGTACGAAAAGAAATTCTGTTTATAATATTTACTCTCTTATCTACACGAGTTAAAAATAAATTTAAAAAGAAATTACACTCCAATTAAAGAGTTGTTAAAAATTTTATAATAACATTCGTTTTTCATTTAATTTTGAAGTTTGTGCATTTCTTTAATAATTATTTTAATAACTTGAAAATAACACATCAGCATTCTTAAATTTTTTAAATCTTCCTTTCTGTGTCAAATCACACTAACTAATTTTTATCACAAATGCATACAATTCTTAAGTCTACAAATAATATTTTATAGAATACTTTTAAATCCCAATTCTTCCAAATGCAGTACGAAACGTTAAAAATAAAATTTTAATAGTGACTCCGTAATTATTCATGGTGTACCCGCGACAGGAATGATTCTATAAATAGTAGAAAAAGAACGGCATTAGAGATTAAAGAATTAAATTATTTAAGGCCTTGCTCTCGAGAAATTCGAGTTTTAAAATTCGTCGGGCTCGCCTGCATTGGTAGGTCATGAGGGAAGTAGATACGGCGATTCATGCACAGACGTGTTAGCTGGCATCTACCGAATAGCGCTTGTATCTTAGGAACTTCGATCGCGTGGCTCTTAAAAACATAGCTTATTATTATTTCTGCACTCGCAATAAAATATAACTGTTCCATATTCACGAATTCAATTCTTTGAGGTCACAACACGATATGCATAACACAAGTATTTAAAAGATACATGATACAACTAGAGTTTTAAATTCCGTAAAACAGAACATAAGATATTATTTTATTGCAAAATGTGAAAGCGAAAGAATAAAATATCACGTTCAATTCTATCAATAAAATAGAACAACAGAACAAAAGGTAACGTTGATCATCTAGAAAATGATTGGACATCAAATGCAATCGAAATAATATTTGTAACGAAAATGTGTAAATTCAAAGTTACACAGACATATGAATTTGACGTATGTCGCGCGACGCACGATTTTCTTTCATTTGCAACCACCTGACAGAAAGATAAGTTTACAAGAAAAATTGCAAGATATGGAACGTACAATAGATACAGTGAGTAACTTTAATATTCGAACACTATAAAATTTTCACTTTGTCGCATTGTAATTTTGTTCACGATGAAGAAAACAAAAATTAATTCTAAATAATATTCCTACGTAAGGCCTAGTTAAAGAAAGTATAAATTTTACTTATATAATTACTAACGTTTATTACATATTCTATTTTAAACAAAACAATGTCTGGTTTTATCGTTACAATAATATTCGAACACTTTCAAAAACTGATAGTTTTTCCACTAATTTTTACAAACGAAAAGTAATTCAATATGGTGTAGGATATCCTTGATGAATGACCGCTTTTAATCGTTGAGGCATATTGCAAATTATTCTTTTCAAATATTCTGTACTAATATTATTCCATTCCTCTTTCAGTTGTTCTTTTAACATTTCTTTAGATGTTATTGCAGTTGTTCTAATTCGTCGGTCTAGTTCATCACATAAATTCTCTATAGGTTATAGGACTGAGGTGGCGGTTGTAATAATTTTGGACAATTATACAGCAAATATTCCTGCATGATACGTGCCTTATGCTTCGGGTCATTATCTTGATAATACTTAAATGTATTCTGAATCCCCATGTTTATTGCACTTTTACGTAAATTATTTTTTATAATATTGAGGTATACATTTTTATTCATTATGTTATCAATAAAAATTAATTCACCCATTCCAAATGTTGAGATACATCCCCATACGAGTACATTTCCACCTCCGTGCTTTATAGTCGGCTTCGTATTTTTAATTTTGAATTCTTCATTTTTCTTTCGCCACACCATTCTTTTCCCATCCGATCCAAAAATGTTGAATTTACTCTCAGCACTAAAAATAACGTCATTTTACCACGTATCTTCTTTTAAAACAAATTCTCTCACAAAATTTAATCTTTTCTCTCTATTAGTTTCGTTCACATACGATTTTTCCGAGCAACTCGTCCATTATAACCACATTCTTTTAATGCTCTGCGTATTGTTTGGGTGTGCACTTTCTTTCCAGTCTCTTCTAATAATTCGGCAGTTAATTTTGGTGCACTTAATGTAGGATATTTCTTTATTTTTCTTATAATTTTTCTTTCATCTCGCGCGTCCAAAATTTTGGGTTGGCCTCTTTGTGAAAGAGATTGTATTCGGTCTTCATACTTAAATCTTTTATAAATATCTCATACTGTACTTTTACTAATTTTAAGCATTGCTTCAATTTTCCTTTACGATTCACCTTTTGCATTGTGAAAACTGACAAGTTGGCTAATGTTGTATGAAGTGTTTCTCTTACGTCCGACTATTACCAGTGAACTTAGTGAATATCTAAACACATCTGATTTTATGAGGGTTGGGACAATTTACACAGACTGTAATGTTTGTAACCATAACTCACAATCGCATTAACACATTGACTGCCTCGTCACCCATATATGGGTGACAGAATTGTTTGTCCATGTTTAAAAATAAATTTGTACATTAATATATTCGTTGTATTAAATTTAATTCAGATCTGGAGAATAGAAGAAGGTTGAAAAATAACTTTGTGTCGTACATTTTAAGTTTTCAATTGTTGCTTCGTTAAATAAATTTGTATGATTTTGTAGGATTTTTGAGGTTGTTGGTGGGGCAGCTAAAGTGTTAAATATCACACTAGCTCACGCAAATTGTTACATTCCGAGGTGTCCGAATATTATTGTCATATTAAAACTAGACATTGTTTTCTTTAAAATAGAATATTTAGGAAACGTTAGTAATTATATAAATAGAAATTATGCTTTTATTAACTAGACCCTATACAGTAATGTAATTTAAAATTAATTTTTTTTTCTTCATCGTGAACAAAATTACAATGCGGCAAAGTGAAAATTGTATAGTGTCCGAATATTAAAGTGATTCACTGTATCTATAAAGTAGGAGTACATATTTCGTTTGTCAAGCGAGTACAAGTGAGTACAAAATCGTGCGTCGCGTCAAAGATAACACCGTGTATATGTCACATTGAATTCTGACGAGCACAGGACAGTTTCACAGTGCAAAGTTCAAAGATCGCATTAAAATTGCTGCTGATGTTTCGTACCGATTCCGACGCACAATGCGCGATAGTACGCAGACTCGAATTAAGCGGTAACGCCGTGGAAAATTGTTTTGCGCAAATGATGAATTCGCGCGATCAGCTGAAGCCTGCTTATTACGAGTGGAGGCAATTTAGAGTACGAATATCGTGCTCGCGAGCCTCGGAGGCGATAGCCGGCAAACAAATGTAGCAAGAACGTGAAAAGCGTCAGAGCAGCGTGTTGCTCGACTGTTCCTTCGACGAAACCGTGGGGATCATGCTCGCGCGGATAGCGGATGAATGGGTAAAGAAACGCGGTTATCGATTTCCGTGAAACGTCCTTCCTACTTTCGCCATTTATCGTCGAGCAATTGGCGCCAGCCGACTTGCCGCGGAACGGTTATCTCTTTTATTAATTGCAGGCTAATCGAGAATCCCGTGCAGCCGTAATGCGATCCCGTGTCATCGGAATTATCGTCGGAGTTCCATCTGCCCCGGTTACTTAACCATCGGTCCGCTTATCAATCCACTCGCATTAATGACGGCCAATAGAAATTAATGGCAGGCGTTAAGGTTAACCGCGCGCACGATCCCCTTCCGGGTTACCATCGCGAAGCGCACTTTCGTGCCCGGATTTCGATCGTGCCTGCGACCGACGACTGTGAAAACCGGACAGTCGAAGAAATATTTACAATTGCGCGGCGAGAAATCACCGAGAACCACGATGAATATTAAAACCGATGCAAATTGAAGTTCGCGTAACGAAAACAAATACGGGACGCTGGCTAACGCGGTATAATTCAACCGGAGAGAAAATCCTCACCCGACGTACACCGACGGAATAGTTTACCCATGCTGAAGAACCACTAGCGCGTAATTCGATAATCAGACTGCCCGTTATTCATTGTTTCTGAGCGCGACCAACGTACGCGCGCAGAGCTTCGTCCATCCGCCGTTCTATTAGGTGCAGAAATGAACCCTTCTTTTTATTAAGTCCAGGCAATAACTATTCCTAAGTTGTAGCATAAAAATTTATCTCAGCGATAACTCCTTCAAACTTCGCTATAAATAGCGAAATCAGTTTCTTGAGGGATCATCGATATCTTAGCTCACGTGGCAGCTAATTTATTAATTATCAAGAGTGTTTATCGCCAAATTTCAATTACGTTTCAACATCGATTCTGTTATGTTTGCGTCGTGCATACTTTCTGTACATGATTTGCTATTGAAGATAACCGGATATGGCTACTCCGTGAAGTTATATGAATCGTTGTAAGATTAAGGATTTGCGCGATCGTTAATTATGAAATCTGCTCTCGCACAGTCGTCTGGCTTGTACAAATTAATACTGTATCGCAGACCACGTTACTTTATCGTTTTATTACATAAGAACTCCCTATAAAGCTTTTTATTTCGCGAACACGACGAAACACTTAGCATTTCCAGTTAAGATAGAGATGGTATTCATTCCCTCGACGCATTCAGCAATCGCGTCACGTTTGCACCGAGCCGATGCATATTTAGATAACGCAATCTAAACTACGAATAATAATTCCCCATCGGACAGTTATCGCCAATTATTACGAATTACCGGGTCGCGTGACTAAAGGGGGGAAAAAGACACCGAAGTGGTTAAGAAGAACAGCAAAACGTCTGGATTCGCGGGACGAATGATAACGTCTCTACGATTCCCGGATGCATATGCATCTCTCGTGCATCGAGTCGCATTCTCGGTAAGGTTAACGTCTTTATAGTTGCGTGCCGGTCGAACTCTGATATGCTCATTGAAAGTAAATGAACGACCGGGAACTTGCCTCGTTTATTTTCTTCTTTTTAAATTGTTTTACTGTTGGCACGTTGCACATGCACCGGCAATATACCTCGGGACGCCTCATGTACTGCAAGATAAAATATATTTTTTAATTTTGTAAACTTAACTGATTGCTCGAGTTTAAAACTATGTGGAAACCGTTCGCTATAGTCGTATTCTGATTGGTCCCTGGTTTCTGTTAATTACGATTCGATTGGCGCAGAAAAAACGATTATCGAAAGATATAAGAATTTCTGAAGTTTAAGCAGAAACTGACCAAGTATCGTGAAGAATTACGATTTTCATAATTTTCGATAGCATGTAGCTTGTTTGTATATAGATCGATTTGAATGATCTTTTCCACATTCGTATAACTATCATAGATCAAAAGATGCGTCTTTAAAATTTTAGTACGCGGCTCAAGTAAAAAATATTTAAAAAGTCCATTCTTTATTTATTACGTAATTCATACCAAGTGCAACTTTTTCAAAATCCTTTTCACATGTTCTTTAGTAAACCAATGCATCTAACTGCTAAAGAATAAATTCTTAGCGCTCCAATGGCGCCTCTGAGGCAACACTAAAAATTGCCGTGCTACTATTAAAAATTATTTTACATCACTATGTTTGCATTTATGAAATCAGTCAAAATTCAAATGTTGCATTTAAGAGAAATAGTAATAAAAAAAATGCACCGTGTGCAAGGGAACTATTCTATATCAAACAGTGTCTCGATTTTGAAATTAAAATTACTTGGAGTGATAAAACCTAAGGCTAAGGGATAAAATCTTCCATAGTAGTTTCTAATTTCGTAGTTATTGAAATTATAAAATTGCCTTTGCAAAAATCAATGGAATGGATTTCTTTATTCAATCCTATATCGTAATATAATTCAAAACGAAAATAATATTGTCATTTTTATAAAACTATATACGTTAGCCAATTTCATTTTAGAAATTATGAGCGACAAATTATTGGGTCGTCCGGAAAGTTTGTGCAGATTTTGACAGAAGACTGAAACGCAACGCATTTAAATTTTAGTATATATTTATTAACACAAGAATTACCCGACCCAGTAAAAATACTTAGTCCCTGATTTTTTCGTTTACAATAACTGAAGTTGTAAAATTTCTTCATTGAAGCAGACATTACGATAAAAATTGTACGAGATCCGAATGGATGTAATTTTGTCATTAAGGTGGAGTGAGGTAAGTGCATAAAGGGACTCTTATTAATATAATATGAGCGAAATTGCAAAAAAATTAATATGTTTTAGATCTTTTTATATTGATCTTATTTTACTAATCCCTTTGTATTTATTTATTTATATTATTTATTTGCTTTACTCCAAAACGAAATAACATATTTGAATGCGGTAAAAAGCATTTCATAGCAGACATATCAATAGTTATGCTCTTGCCTCGTAGCATACAATATAAGGCATCAAATAGATTTTAACTGTCAATTGTGCACTTGCCCCATTTTCTGGGAAAGTGCAGAGTTGCTGCAATTTTTTACAATTATCTTAAAAAATTAAAATATACAAGTGGAATTGGCATTATTGCCAATGTTAATTAAAGAGCATTAACTCAAGTATTCGTTGATATCAATAAATGTTAAATTATTATAAAACAAATTCAAGTTATTTGAGTTGAAAGTCAAACTAACTAAAAACTTGAGTGCACTTACCCCACTCCACCTTATTACAAAGCAATATACATAGGTCGGATGGATTACTCGACAGTTCTAGCATTAAAACTAAAAATAAATCGACACGAACTTTCCGGACAATCCAATAATTTGAATCACCGTAACCGCAAAATAATGTTCGAAAGAATGTTTAATGGATTCGGTCCGTCGGCTGGTCAATTGTAAAAATAGTGTTTACCCTGGGGAAGTGAAATGTGCATGTGCTCGAAGAACTGGTAGCGCAGACAAATCAATTTGCGTTCGGTCACGACCGAGCGTAAATAGAATGCCCGCCGGAGGAAAAACTGGCGTTGTGTTCGCAGCCGCCGCCGCCGTCACTGACCCTCGACAATGGCCAAGGAATTTCCTCGGCGAGAAGGGAAATAAGGGACCAAGCGAGTAGCACCCTCGGCTTCGTTTAGTCACAAGTTGCTTTAAACGAGATTCAACGAGGAGCCTTATCTCGCCGGTCTATAGCGAGATCGCTGATTGCTCCGTTCGTTCCTTTAATTTACGATGAATCGCGCGCGTTGCACGCGTAATAAGGCTGGACGCGGGACGCCGTCTCTCGTGCGGAATGCTCGTAAGCCTACATTCGTGTAACGAGCCTGGGTGTCATAATCTTGCTGCGTGTGCTACCGCGAGCTGCAACGGAGGAGAGCCGCGATTACGCGAGAGGAAGAGAGAGAGAGAGAGAGAGAGAGAGAGAGAGAGAGAGAGAGAAGGAGAAATAGAGTGAGAGTCAGAGCCACGCGTAAATAAGGAACGCCGGCATGGAGAGTGAGTTATTATCATTTCTTAATTAACTCGAGAAATTCCTATTAACTTCTTCGTCCGCCCCCGGCCTGGGTCTGTCGCGAACGTTTATTATCCGGCCAACGGGGGCAGTAAAACACGCATTCGAGATACGCAGCCTCGATGAAATCCACCGTCTATGGCTCGAAGGAGATTGCCAATATGGCGGCTGATCAATGGCGATTGAAATGTGCAATAGGCGTGGATATTAATTCGACCACGTTTTATTCGATCGATCGCAAAAAGACCTGTAATGTAACCCGTTCCCGCGCAATTTTTCTATCGAAATCGATAGCAGAAACACGCTCTTCCTTTTAAGCGCTTCTTTGCTGATATAAGGGGAATCTGAGTGGTGCGTTTAAAGCAACGACCTCGATGAAGCAATTTCTTGTTTTTGTCTTCTTCTTGCTTTATGTGGCAATAATGCTGTGGGGTGGACATAGTTTAGGGATCAATTAATAGTGTTCGTTGTTGGTGGTTATAAACATGTACCGGTGACTACGGATTTCCTTTTTTGGAGATTAAATATCACATTGAAATGACATTCGAAAGAGGAAGGCCAACACACCATTCAAGAATGGCTGTTGTTAGTTTTATTCGGTAACGGAAGAAGATGACTAGAGATGACGACAAAATAGATCAATGTTGCGCCAGTATAGACATCGCTTAAGGGTCAACCGATACTATGCCCTCTTGACTTAAATAAAAAACTGTAAGATTTCCCTTTCCGTGGGTTCAACATTAAATTGAAGTAACATTCGAGCGAGATGTCCAACAAGCGATTCAAGAATGGCGATCCTTACCTTTATTCTGTAACAGAAAAATGTGACTAGAGATGACAACAAAATAGATCTACATTACGTCACTGTAGACATAACTTAAGAATCAATCGATAATATTCCCCCTTGACTCAAATGAAAAACTGTAAGATGGTTACAAACTTCCATTTCAAAGATTAAACGTTAAACTGAAATAACATTCGAACGAGAAGTCCAACATGTGAGTGGAACGATTCAAATTAACACTTTGACTGCCATGTCACCCATATATGGGTGACAGAATTATTAGTCCATACTTAAAAATAAATTTGTACGTTAATATATTCGTTGCATTCGATTTAGTTGATATCTAATGAATACGAGAAGGTCGATAGATAACTATATGCCATACATTTAAAGTTTCCAATCACTGCTTCATTAAATAAATTAATTTGATTTTATCGAATTTTTGAGCTCGTTGGTTTGGCGGTTAATGTGTTAAAGGACAGTAAGACGAGTGTCGCGAGGCGATAAACGTCTTAATCAATTCGAAGGTTACATAGAAAAAAAGAGACAACTAAAAAGTCTGTCTGACACTCGTACTTTTGGAGGCGCGTTCGAGCGTGGTCGTGGTGGAACGTACAAGACAATCGCCGAGACTAAAATACGGAAGATGATTCGGCATTTCCACTGTCTTTCTTTGCCAGCCGACCAAAAGATCCGCGATCGAAAAAACAACCGTGGAACACGCCTCGATTCGTCGAATATTGGCTTGTCGCGCGGTGTCACCGTTTGTTGATTTACATAAAGAGATTATTTCATCCGCGGCGCGAACGGGACGATAATCCCGCGCGTATGTAAATCGGCGACACGTGAAAGGCGTGCGATCGTGTCTCTCGACGATGACGGTCTTTCGTCGCGAGCCAGCACGCCCTTCTCGCGCGACGAGACGGCGACAAAAGCGAGACGTGGCTGTAGAAACTCAATGACCGACTCGATGATCCATCATCCGTAAGTCGAAACGCTCGCTCAGTCTTTCGTATCGTTGATCTTACGTAGACAGAATCCCAAATTTTACAAAATTCAATCGCTAACTTCTCGCACTGCGATCTATTATGTAAGGTGTCAAGGGTGGACGGTCTAGGTGCGGATTCGAACGAACTTTGACAAATTCTTTACTTAAACAGTTAACTATGGCGATCTCTTTTCAAAGCGCGCATCTATGTGTGTCGCGAAAATTAAGAGTCTAGTCAGACCGTACAGAGATGTATGAATCTATGTCAAATTATTTATAATTTTCATTTGTTTGTTTCATTTCCTCTTGACCTCTAAACATTTTAAACATATTAAAGTTTACGAATATAATTTAGTTTTCGCCAGAATTACAATTTAAATATCAAATTGTAACAAAATTTTACGCATGACGGATATAATCGTCATGACACAACATTCAGCCACATCTCCATGACGGATATAGTCGTCGAACACACTTAACTGGTTAACCGTTTGCGTCCCAAACAGCGCAAAATAATCTTATCATAAATTCAAATGACTAAGGACATCAGAACCATATTTAGAAAAATCTATATCCCGTTGAAACTATATTCCCTTCAATTTCAAGTGTTAAACTCGTATCCGAGTCTATTAAAGTTTAAATGTTATTTTCAAACAAGTTGTGTGTTTTGTAAAACTGTAAGCACCGCTCCTAAACATTCCATCATTATTAAGTTAACCTTCTATGGGCCGAATTTTTGTTTTTAATCCAAAAAATTGGGGGAACGAAAAATCAGAAATTATAAACCTATATATGCAAATGAAAAAAAATTTTTCCGTTTAAACAATTTTATTGCAATATATTCACTATATGACTTTCAGGTAACAACGGCCTATGAAGTTTGCACTTCTGTGCATAAAAGTTTAAGCGTGAAGATCCATAAAACAATTTGCACTTGACGTTAAACATTTTATTTTTAAAATCTGTTTGTTGGATCACATTGCAGTGCATACATATTGGTATAGTCAACTATATTGTTTATAATTTCCTTGTCAAATAGTTTTCAAAAATAGGTCACAGGAAAATGGCGTGCTTCGAGGACATTAGGGCAATCTCCTTTCCAAGAGCGATAACAACTATTATTATTCGTCTGGGATAGTGGTTGCCAAACAATTTTTTGTGGTCCTGCATCTGATCTATTACTGCTAATGCGTCTAATTCTAATTCCTCTATTATTTCTATCTGATTTTGTATTCATATTTTGGATATATGATGTATAAATCTGAAAACAGGAGAAAGCACAAGCTTTATACTAAATGTACCGAAATCTGCCATAATAGCCCACTGTAATCTCAAAGTTACAAAACTGTATCATAAAAAAACAGTAACAAATTGAAAATTGAAATGCAAACAAATAGGTTGTTATTGAAATACGAACCTAGAGCTATTATGTGCACTATTTTTAGTTTGATAATCACTGACCAAAGCACAAATAATATCAATTGGATCAAATGGTTTCGCTTATTTTTACTGCAGACAGTTTGCACAGCATTTATTTTGTTATTTCAGGTTGATGAGCCTAGCGACGGTCATAAATATTAATATTGGTTGTCTTGGCAACGTTATGGAATTAAGATTTATGCGCCATCTCATGAAAAAAGCTATAAATATTCGACAAAATGTCGATAAATTAAAACGTGTCCTGAAAGTTACACGGGCATATAGAGGGTTAAAATACTATAAGAATACGTCCGATCACTTTGAAAACTGCAATAAATGTGGAGGAGCGATGAGAAAAAATATATACAATATATATAATAGTAACCGAGTATACGGGCCTCTAAAATAAAATAGTTCTTTCCCTAACCCACCGTGGGTTCAAATTCGGTGTCGGTTATTTCGCGTCCAACAAAACTCTCTGCGATCCTCGAGAGCACCAGCCTTCCGGTTATAAAACAAAAATATAAAGACTAGCGTAGAAACGTAGCTACGAGCGTCGCAATGATCGCATAAATATACTAGCGTTCATCGATGGGACGCAAACGTCAACAATGAACGTTTGCAACAATATTTGTAAATCCTGATTGGTTGTTAATTTAATGCACAATTCTTACTGGTAGGGTGAGAGTAACTTCGAAAAGTCCTCAAGACGGTACGTATCAGGTACCGGCCCGAGGGTGGTCGTGCGCTTGTTAATATCTGGCAGTTCACATCTGGAGGTTTATGGTACGTCGATTGCTATTGAGCGAAAATGTCAGAGTCTTGGAGGCGCGCGTGTCTACAATGTGCAACCCCTAATCAACCGGCGTCCCAAGGAGAATAAAATGAATAAGAATAATCGTAAAAGTGTGGGTCTTGTACGCGCCCCGCAGCCTGTATGGAAAGTCTTCAAAAAGGGGTCGTGCACGAAACGCGGTGAGCACTGAAATAAATGGTGGTTGTATAAAAAAATATAAATTGAGGCAAAGAAAGTGGTGTGGCAAGGGATTAATTCCCGTTTATCAATCGTTTCCATCTCACCGGAGTGACTCAAATCCAGGCCGATTGGCAATTCTTAACGCCATGTCTGAAACGATCGGAAAGTCCGTGGGCGGCGATAAACAAAGGAGCCCCCGCTTCGTGTCGTCATAGAAACGGTCCGACTAACTGGGTTACAGGTTCGAATGGAAAAATAGTAATTAGCCGCTATATTTCCGTTCGAAATGCGATTGTTCGAGACAGCAGCGTGCCCTGACGAGATCAAAGTGGCCGCCGGCCCGGCGTTGTTCTTTAAGGGCGAGTTGCGGCGCGACGACGAATCATTAATTCATCGCGAATTGAACAATGGGCGGTTGTCGGGCCGCTTTGCTCGGTCCGCCGCGATGTCAAAAGTTAGCGGAAAGTAGGCTAACTGGCCGGAGGGTCCGGCAGGAGGGTCTGTAATCGCGTGTAAGCTCCCATTTTCATCCCCGTCCGCCCGGATTCGCTGTGAAGAGGGTGGACGCCGGGCTGAAAAGGATTTATATATCGTGATACAAGGGATACATGGGGGCCAGGACCGAGTCACGGATAACAGAAAGGAGAACGAAGGTAGCAAACGGACGTGCGATGGATAAGAGGCGAGAGCGAGGGAGAAGAAGGAGTAGCGGGTCGAGAGAGCGAAGAAGAGGGACAGAGAAAGAGTGAGAGAGTGAGGGGGCGGGGGGGAGGGGAGGGGGACACGGCAACATCGAATTCAAGTACCGCCCTTTTGTTCAGCTCGCTAAATTATTAATGGGCGCCACGTTGTAAGAGCCACGCGAGCCCTCGTCCTATGTTCGTGCAGCTTCTGCATATCCAGCGACGTGAACGGAGCCGGGCGTGACATAAATATGTAACGTAACGCGCTGCCATGAAAAATGTACTCGAGATTATAAGCGAATAGAGGCGGCCGGTGAACGGAACACCCGTTGCACCGTGGGTAGCAGTTTCCAATGCTCGTCTTGACATTATTTCGCACGTCAGCCTGATGTTTCCCCCGTTGCCCCGACGAGGCGGCCGACTCTCAGCCCGGATACAGCCCCGGATTGGCAGATCCAGCTACTTCGGAATTTCAAATCGAATTTCCCCTTTGCTCGATAATTGATTTAACTGTATCGCAACCGGGAATCAACCGTCGTGATTTAATAGCCAGGATTTTCTTTGTTTCCACTGATTCACTCGGAATAGCCGATGATCCTCCGAAGGTTGCTCGTAATCGTTCCTGCAGGACCGGTAACCCGTATAATTATTTTGCGAATTCACGTTTTTTTTTTTATTAGTTATTTTCGATATATCGTTGGTCTATGATTGCGTTCGAATTCATCCTAGGATTCGACGAAGCACGCAAACCGTGTGGGTCTGCAGATATTAATTTTCATGCACTAATAGATCAAACTGGAATCAAATTGATATTCGTATACTCCATTAATTCTCGTATTACGCTCGTCTAATTGCTGTACTCGTATCGATTTCGGAAACTGTGCCCGATGCAACGTAATTGGAAAATTTATTGATCTGTAATTGGATTGAAACGCATGAAGGATTCGCGCGAAAAATTCGGTCGTACAACGAACGACAAGTTAAATATATATCGTTTACAGGGATTTATCCTTTACAACGTTAATCTCCAAATACAAAGTATAAATACATTTCTCATATTTACATTAACTTTCTTTTATCCGCCGTATTGTTCTTCATAAAATGCAACCTTCGCGAAGTCGGTGTTCTCGAAAACGAGGCGTCAAACGAGAAAAATGTATTTCGTATTTTCGATTTATTTTCTCATGTGGAATCACCCCTTCGAACAGAATCCACGCTATTTTCAGAATCCTTCGAAGAAAATACCGTTTCGAAAGCTGTTTAACAAACGAAATATTTTATTTTTAAAAGGTGCACCTGCGTTCTCAAATAGAACAGACTATTTACTGCTCGAAGTAGCATTTCACCTAACTCTGCGAATATTTTCGAACCACCCTTACTTCCCAGACGGTACTAATATCCTCCACGCAAAATGTGTCACCTCGGCCAAGTACAGGCATATGTTCGAATAAAATAATCGTGTCGGATCGGTCCCCGAAAAGTGCTGCACATATCCATTAACACCCCCGGGCATCATCCCCTTTCTCCCTAAAAGCCTAATATTGGAAGATGGTCGAACGTGCTTCTCTCTGCGAAGGATTTTACGACCCGACTTCGCCATTCAGCGCAGCCTACAAATCCCGAAAATATTTAAGAATGGTCCCGGGAAGGGGGGATAAATCAGACTCACCCCTGGATTCGCGGCATATTTCACGGGGTTAGGCCAACGTCGGGAGTATATATCCGCAGCGCACCTTTTTTTTTTCTTTTTCACCGTCCCTAAGTTTCGCAAGGTAATCGGGTAACCCGATATATCGACGATATTTTCGGTGGATCTAATATTAATTCTGCAATAAATCAGAGCGGATGCCTCGGTGAAAGGGCTCGCTCAGGATTTATTGGTTGGCAGGTATGACGATATGACGATATAACTCGATAAAGGTCTGGCACGAGCCTGAAAGGGAGGCGGAGAAACGAGAGCGACGAGAGAGGGAGAGAGAGAGAAAGAGAAAAAGAGAGAGTTCTCCCTCCTTTTTTTCTCGTGGATGCTCTCGTTCCCCTTTCCTGTTTCGACACTCTCCGATTCTCCCTGTTTCTCCGTTGCACCCTTACTCTCTTTTCGCGGTTGCCACGCGCGGAGATCGGATGACGGGGATGAGCGCAGCGCTGCACAATGCACCGCGGCAGATGTGCTCTACTGAATGCAATCATAGCGCGGTCTCTCTCTCTCTCTCTCTCTGTTCCCGGTCTTCTCACAGACGCCGTGCGTGCAGTTCTCTTCTTTTAGAGGCGTCTCTTTTTCGCGGATACGCTGTCAACCGATTCCATCCGCAGCCGAGATGGTTTCGCAATGTTTCCTCGGCGCACGCGTGCATGAATTAGCGTGCTCGATCGCGGCAATGCACAGCGGATACGAAACGACAGCAATTTCGTATATGAGCGGCGAAACGAATCGACGGTATTCGCTTGATTACCCTTCTTCCAGCCATTCCGTCGATTGGCTCGAACCCGTTACGCACCTGGTCTCATTAACCCCGTTCAATTTGCTTAAACAGTGGGAAAACGAGCTGCCCGCGTAGAGTCACTTACGGCTCCGTGGCCGGGTAATTTCTTAGAGTTCGATGCTAGTAATCGAACCTCTAGTCGCCGCCGCCCGGTTATGCTCTTTTAATTCATCGGAACGAACTCTCGTTCCGCCGGCACGTGTAATTATCCAAGAAGATGTTCTTCGATCTCTCTCTTTTCGCGTCGAGTTTTGACCGCCATATTTTTTTTTTTACAACCGTCGCTTCATGCACACCGTATATTTTCAAGAAGAAAAAAGAACGAATGCTCGCAAGTCTGTCCGTGTTAGTCTTGTAACCGCACTCCGCGAGCAAGTTATTTTAACTTGTAAATGCCGAGACGAGGACAACCTGATCGATACACCGAACACCCAAGCCCTTTGAAGTTTGACTGATATTCCGAGGAATTAATTATCGGTAACAAGTAAATTGAGTCGTTTTATATCGCTCCTCTAATTTGTTAATGTACTTTTTAATGGGAATACATGGTAATTGGACTCGGTTTGTTGTTTCCACAAATTAGTGCAGTCAGAAATTAAGCACGGCAAATATTGATCGGCACGAATGTATCGCGTTGCATTGAAAATTTCATTCAATTGCGAATTACGTAGAAAAATTGTGAATAACGATCATTTGTTAATTACCTGCGAGCAGCGTTCTGCATTCTGAAATTATTTCGACGGTCCAATATGGAAGATTGTATTCGATAATCGCCATGAATCGAATAAAATACTATGTTTTCAATAAAAGTAGCAAAGATTAGAATTAAATGAATAATATGCGCTTTCTTACCAAGAATGGAGTTAGACCACTTTCAAAATTAACAACCAGATTCGTTATAAAATTTGAAGGAACCCAAGTCCATTCAACATAATTTAAGATGCTTCAAATTGAAAAAAACAATAGTCATTTTATTTTACATATCTTTACAACACTTCAAAAACATAATTTATGCGATTCAAAACATTTTTTATAAACATAAATTACAAAACAATTTACTACTCGTCTACATTTTGTGTGTGTGAAAGGGATTTGAAGAAATCACGATGGTCTGATATTTTTATACAGTGGTGTCAATACAATATTTTCGAACTTTCTTGATCTACCCCGACGTGGTAATAAATTCAGGACTTAAAAATTTTCGTTCTCATTCATTGATGTCTTATAGAAAATTTTATACGGTTCATTTCTGACAGAACGCATCCAACATATTTTTAACCAGTTTATTGATTCTCCGTTAGAATTCTTTACCCTTTTAAAAATCTTTGTTTTGGAAAACATTTGAAGGTACAATATTTCCGGTTTGAGTACGATATCTTTTTCCTGAATTCCGTTATTTTTTCGCAGTTTTTGGATGTATGTTTCATCAATCTTTTCTCCATTGTTATCTGTGTCTTCATCCCCTGAAGACGAATATTGTTCTATAATTCTGTTTCTTTTCGATTTTCTTTGAAATCATTAGTTACTAATTCTTCTTCACTATCTGAACTAAATGGTCTTGTCGTTTTGTTCTTTCCCATGAGTGAAATAATTTCTAAAATTTAATATTACATTTTAAGTTTTATATTTAATTGTAAGTACATAATATGTATATTGCGTAAATTTTGTTTAACTGCATTAATTAAACGTACTGATTATTCAACTAATGCAATTGTCCAAAAACTAAGGTTAACTTGTTAAATACTAATTAATTAAAATTACCTTCATCACTGCCTTCGGACATTATCAATGATAAATATCTTAATTTAAGTATAAATGAACTTAGGCCACTCTCAAAATAAACGGTTCAATTATTGAACGAACTCTGAAAACTTATGTGTCCAGAATTATCGTATTTACTCGGAATATAAGTAACCTTAAATGCTTTATTGATAGATAAGTTGAAGTTGTACATGTAACCACGGGCAACCGGAAATAATTGACAATTGGACTTAGCCACTTTCAAAATAAACGTCTCAAATAACCGATTCCCGACGAGTAAATCGGCACGAACTTTCCGGACAATCCGATATAAGTAATTTTTTAACGCTCAAAATATAATTTCTAATCTTTGCTGTTTTTATTGAAAACATATCGAATACAATCTTCCATATTGGACCGTCGAAATATACATACTGTATATATGTATATACAGACTGTGCCTATATTTAAACCTGTGCGAGTATTTCTGCGAACACTAACGATAAGTATATTTGTCTCGGTGAAGTAGATCATCTACCACAGTTTCGAGTATTGGAAAAATCTTTAGTCGTGTCTGTACATAATTAAATGACTTTTACATCGCACGAGGATGAAAACGCAGTCTTCAAAGTGTAGAAAATGATTGACACTCGACTGGAAAAATGAGCCATAATTACGGAATGCAATGTCAATTGTGATTGAAAGGATTTTGAGAATATAAAGTCGTTCTGTTGGAAGTTAATCGAGAAACAAGATTAGCGACATTATGCTTTACGGAATTTTATATTTTATACGTTGATAATTGATTTAAAATATTGCTGGGCTAGGATCGTATAATTCTCGGAGTAAAGAGATGCAGGCGTAAGTATCGTTTCAGAAAAAAAGTTTGCTAGTATAGTTACCTTTCAGCTGCGGATCAAATAGCACGCTGATACTGTTACGGGTCGGGTGGTGGTTCACTATTAAATTGCACCCTGTTCATATTCCGGATCGATAGCCGCCGACCAGAGATTTTAATTGGTCAGTCGACTTATTAAGACAAATTAAAACTATTACGACCTTTTAATACTGAGTCATCAGGCGGACGCACAACAGAACAGGTGTGGCGTTCGACCCTTTGATGAGCTGCAATATTAATGAAACATTGAGATAATTATTTTAAAAGGACACGATGGACACGTGGACGTCTCGCCGGTGGATATTAGATTGTGGAACAAAATATTCGAAGAATTATAAAGCGTTTGATACAATTTAATACTATTTTATTTTAATGGCGATTCATTGAAACCATTTTTCAAAGGAAACCGAATATTATTTATTTTCAGAGGATTCTGAGTTTCTCTATAGAAATACGAAATTGCAATTTCTTTACTTCATTTCATTAGATTAACATTATCGCTAAGCTGCATAATACTTTTACTTTTTCATTTACTTTACATTTGCGGAAATTCTTTTCATTAAGCTTAAAAGAATTCGTTTCTTTTGAAAACGATCTGGACTTTATGATCTATTTTTTACTAAAATTTTTATCAAATTCAATCTTGTTGAGAATTGCTATAGAATTATTGAACTTAGTGTATACCTTTTACACGTTGACTGACGCTATTGATTTATTTAAAAAGAATTGGCATAAACTGAGAGAAATCAATTTAATCGTTCTAAAATGAACTGAATTATACAAAGGTGCAAACTTCATTATTAAGTAACTAATAATAACTATTGCTAACTATAATTGATTTTGAAAATGAAGTAGGTATGGCTAGTTTGAAACATAGCAAGTTCGTGGAAGCAGCCAACGTGTTAAATAACATTGCATTAAAACTAAACTAACCGAGCATTAAAATTAACTACTGCGTATTGTCTAATAATTATTGAAGAATCCAATGTCTCTCGTAATTATATTTGTGCCTGTGGTATTCAAAACCGCCAATTAATTCTATCTAATGTTTCTGAATGTATAAAGTATACTGTTATTTAATGGTCTCTCTAACAAACCTATTAATAAAATTAACAAGATTTCATTTATTTTGAATTTTGTCTGATTTTTATAAAAGCAATTTATAATATAAATATAATATAATATAAATATTTATAATATAATAGTTTGTCAAGCGTCCGAATATTTTTGCGACGATAAATTTCGACATAATTTAGTTCACTGTTTGGTATTAAGAAAAGTATGTGCAACAAACACATAAAATTTATGTTATTTCAAACTACAATGAAGAACACTAAATTTACTACTGCAAACCATCAAAACTAGCAACAATTTTTTGAATAGCACAATGTCCGAATATTAATAAGAGTCACTGTATACGTCTTCCGTATAACTTTTTGGCAATAAAGATGTTAGAATAACGATAGAGCCAATGAAAATGGTACGGCAAAGGATTAGACATCCACGGTACCTTCGCTTTATCGGAAAATGCATCCACTATCACCAGCAGCCTTACTTTTGCGTCACGAGCGAAAACGTGTTCTGTTTACAGGTGGCGGAGGGAAGGGAGGGGGTTCGAATCGATTCGCTATGGCGGCTGTCGAAACGCTGCGGCTGTAATAATGATCTTTTGTTTAGAAACGAAAGGTGAAATAAATTGAAGGGAACAGCGGGAACGGCGGAGCAGGAAAGCCCGGTTGCTCACCACACTCCCGATATCAAACACGGGATCGTGGTACGTGTTCCCACTTGTCGTTTGTTCTTCCTTCGGACCCCGACATTTTTTCCCCCTTCAGAGACAGACGTACGAATTATTACCGGCAATACGAGCTGCGTGCAAGTGGTTCGACTATAATGGACGCGAGAATTCAAAGTGCACGGAGCACTCGAAAAAACGAGTGTTCTGCCGTGGCAGTGTATCGATGCCATGGAACCCCTTGCTCCCTCATGGTGTATCGTCGTCGGTCCGTTCAATTAGAAGGACCGTCTGTCGCTCGTCGACACGGCATCGCAAATTAAGACGGGAATGCAAATGTTCGGGTGTTTTCGCGAGTGCAGCTTGGTCTGCGATTCTTTACACCACCAGTCCAATCCTTTCGTGGATTTTAATCCTTTACGCTCGAAGCTGTTCGAACCTATGACCTCCTATGACCTGGATTTTTCCATACGTAATTAACACATTGTTGACCGGCAATTTATCTCGGAATGTATCTCATGTCGCCTGCTATTATTTCGTAATTGGATGTCGAAGTGAAACAATATAAATTAACTTCAATAGATTCTTTGACGTTGCGTTCTGTCATGGTTGAAATTTTTTTTTATAGTAAAGGAGACACAACTCGACGGGTTTTATTAGCAAGAGACACAGGTTGTGGTATATTGAACAACATACTCTAGGCTCTCCGAGAATACAACGACGCTGATACGAGAAAAAAGCGCATCGATCACGAGTTTACTCGATGCCCGTCGGCAACATTTCGGCATGAGGACGGGAATTAACTCGTGACCGTTCAACAATCTGTTAATATTACGCGTAAGAAGTTTATTAACCTTTTGCGCTCCAATGTGATCTTTGAAGCGACACTAAATGCTGTTGTTCAGCTCGCGCAAATAGTTGCTGAAAGAGTTGAATTTATTCGTGTGCTTCGAGCATTATCTTAATAATGATCGAATATTTAGCAATGCTACGAAGGGTTTTACAAAACACACACCTGTTTGAAAATAACAGTTAGATTTTAACCCTTAGCGCTCCAATGGCGCCTCTGAGGTGACACTAAAAATTGCCGTACTATAATTCAAAATAACTTTACATTGCTATGTTTGCATTTAAGAAATTCGGACAAATTTAAATACGCATGCAAGAAAATGCACCGTGTGCAAGGGAACTATTCTACATCACAGAGTGTCTCGATTTTGAAATTAAAATTGCTCGGAGTGCTAAGAGATAAAACCTCCCACAGCAGGTCAAATGACCCTTTTCAGATTCTTCATTTCGCAGTTATTGAAATTATAAAATTGCCTTTGCAATAACTGATGGAATGGATTTCGTTATTCAATCATATATTGTAATATAATTCCAACTACTATTCTAGTTAAAGGAAACATCTCGATTTCGAAATTGAAATTACTTGAAGTGCAAAAATACCAGTAGTTACAACGATTACATTTTTAGATAGTCTGTAACAATAGGCCAAGATCCATTGTCCTTTGGAACAGAGTTAGTAGAATGATCTGTATGACGCAGTTGATCTATAATAAAACATAGTATGTTTTAAAGTTAGGTCGAACATTCAAATGTTTTTAAAATAATAAAGAAAAATGTACTGATATCTGCTATTGTAACAACATTTAACCATATCTGTAAAGTGGCTTGTAAATCGTTATTGCATTAGTGCGACGATATCGTTTCAGTATTTCAACTCGTAAGCGTCTCTGTATGTTAATATTTTAAACATGCTTGACTGTTGGATTCAACTTTAAAACATACATTGTTGTATCTGACCTGCGCTACAACATGTACGAGTCACGTTAAAATCCGTGTCGTATTTGTCTCGCATCTCCTCTTGTTACATGCAAACATGATAATGCGAAAACAGTTTTGACTTGCTAAGTTGTTATTTCTGTTGCGCATCCGTGCAGTTCACGTGGCGCGCGACACGGCATCCCGTTTATACAACTATTTATATACAAATTATTATTAATTATTAATTCGCTGTCCAAACTGTTCGACAGGCTATTCTCGATTGTCTGTCGGTACAACAGATCCGTGATAATCCCAATATTCTATTATTTCTTTAGGGGTTGTTGACACGGAATGTAATTTTACATTATGGCGACTCCACATGAACAGCCTCCGTAACGTTACCATAAATGCATAAAATCCACAGTCGATTGCCGACGCAAATACTAATAATAAAGCCGCTGCAGTGATCGCGAAGTTTCCGATCTATGCTAATATTTCCTTCCGTAAATCATAGCGTTCGTATAGAAATTTCGGCCAGTGTATACAAGCTCTCAAAAAATCATAATAATTATGGGACGGCGGAACACCGCGGCGCCGTACTCGTGCCAGTCGTGTAATCGAAATAATGAATTACTCGGCCTACATATTCGATGCTCCACTCTATCCGACATTCTACACCTCGTTTGAATTGATTAAATTCCGTAACGGGAGACTTGTCGAAACAGTTTCATTCTAGACGTTAATTATTTGCCGAATTTTATGGGTTTTTACCCGCAACGATCGTGTTTCTAAAATTCCTGCGATTTTTCAATTGCTACACAACGATTGCGGAACACGGAAATGATCGATGCCGGAGTGCAATCGTAACGGTAATAAAGGTTCTAAGTTTTCTTCGATGCAGAGGGAACTGCATTAAGTTCGCGCCGCTGAAATAGAATGCTGTCGGATGGAAATTTTGATGAAAAAATTGGAAAAGCTAATCCATGGTTGCTGTATCTAGAACGTTTAGTACATCGTTGGATGTGCTTTATCGTAAATAATTTCTTATCAGACAAATAAATTCTATATTTAACGCGAACATGTATTAACTGTACACGTACAATATTCATAAGCCCAAAATAATGATTTCCATTTCATTAATTCGGACTGATTAATATTCATATTTATTAAACTCTGCGTACTTGGAGCGTATAAATACATGCGCATGCATTGCCTCATTATTATCTACAATACTTTACAATTTTTCCGTATAATCTGATGCATTTCGTAATTTCATACATTAAATTTCGTAATTATGAAGGGCTTAGTCTGCAAAGGAACCACTGCAAATTGTATAATATATAAACTTTTAATGACACGCTACTTCTAAATGGAAGACTGCATGCGCTTTCCAGAAAAAACTTCTTAACCCTTTCTTCTCCTCTCTCTCTCTCTCTCTCTCTCTCTCTCTCTCTCTCTCTCTCTCTCTCTCTCTCTCTCTCTCTCTCTTTCTCTATGTCCACCCTATTTTCAACCACCAAACGTAACATTGTTTAACACACTGACTGCCAAACTAGCAGCCAAACAAATTGTATAAAGCCGGAGCATCTTATCGAGAGAAATAAAAATTGAAAAAATAGAACCTATGCCTAGTAGTTTTCCAACCTTTTCGGAATTTTCTACATCACCGACAAAATTGATACAATGAATATATTAACGTAAAAATTCGTTTAAAAGTTGCACAAATAATTCCGTCACCCTTATGTGGGTGACGTGACAACCAAAGTGATAATAGAACTTTTAAAAAGTATACCGATAGGACTCTGTGCACTCATTTTGTTTATTCTTAATGAAACAGTTAAGTTCAAGAAGTAATGGGTTATTCAAAATAGACTATAGGAAGGTTTTATAAAATAAGAAACATACTATTTTTCATTTTATTGATCCTTTTATTTAATTATTAGATTTTTCATTAAGTATCATCTATGACAATTGTGTGTGAAAAACGATGTCTGTCAAATGACCACCACGACCACGTTTACAGACATCAATTCGAACATCAAAATTTTGCTATGACATTTTGACGTATTTGCTCGTTCAATTCATTAATTTAATTTCTAATGTTGTTTTTCGGACCATGAATTGTTGCTGGTTTGTTGGCATAAACATTCTTCGTCAAATAACCCCAAAGAGAATGTACAATGGGGTCAAATCGATCATTGAATTTCGATCGCAATAAAGCGATGTTTCCACGCGTTGTGTGCGGAGCAGATCCGTCTTGTTGAAAATAAACACCGCTTCTGTTGATTCCATTTAATTTCAGCCATAAATAATCAATAACCATTTTATCATAACGCGCACCATTCGCTGTAATTGCTTCATTCTCGTTTTCGGGAAAAGAATGAACCGATTACGCCTTTTGACCAAAATCCACGCCAAACAGTAATTTTCTTTATGCTAAACAAATTTTTCAACCAAATTTCGAATCGTTTGCTTAGGTGGACGATTATGCCGAAAAAATCACGTAACATACGATGGGTATTATTTATTAAACACAGATTTGCAAAATAAATTTTAATAACTTTAATGCGGTCCATTGTTAAAATCGTCCATTATTGTAGGTTATAAATAAAAGAAAGTAGCAAGAAACAACCATGGCGTTTGACAGATATTTTCATTTAACCCTTAGCACTCCAATGGCTCCTCTGAGGCGACACTGAAAATAGTCGGACTATTATTCAAAACAATTTGTACATCACAACTGTTTGTAATTAAGAAATTAGTAAAAATTGAAGTGTTGCCGTACGATTAACAGTAACAAATTTGATATGCACGAATGGAAATTAACTACGTACAATGAAATTATTCTAGGGCAGAAAAATGTTTCGAGTCAGGAATTAAAATTGCTTGGACTGCAGAGGGTTAACATCCTAAAGGTACTCCTTTGGATGACTCTGTATAGTAATTTATTGTACGAAACCATTCGATACAGACAACAGCGAGTAGTGAGAGTGTGCGCGTGAGGTCCTGCGAGGCTGGAAAAGGGTTTGATCACAAGATTGTAGATTCCCATCTCGACGGAAAGCAAGGCTTGCTGTTTTAATATCTCTTCGATGGCGACCTCCCCGAGGAAACGCGCCATGCTTTCGGTGAAAGGCAACCGGACAGTGGTATAACTCTTTTTCGCAATTACTTCGGTGCCTTTGCCGCTTACGGAAATGCACGGTGACTAGTACGACGGTACACGCGTTTGCGTGGCAGTTTACGCTTACGCTGTTGCGTGAGCAGGAATTGAATCGGTCGCGCCGGAATGCATTGCATTAAAACTGATTCGATTTCGTAGTTTCGTTCTGCCCCCCCCCCCCCCCCCAAACGTGTATTCCTTCGACAACGGGACCGAAGAAAGGAAGTTATAATCGAACCATAATTACAATGTTGCACTTTCAAACCGGTTTTTGAACTTCTTTCATGTTCTGTACCTGCGTGAGATTTTTTCCTTGTGCACATCGCACTTGAGCCGTTTATTTTGAAAGTGGCGTAAGTCCATTCACAGCCATCTAAAACATATTACTTCTTTAAGAATGTTAATTATGCTAATTGGGATGATAAATTTGACACCTTTAGAAACCCAAAAACATTATTCTATTATGTTATCTGTTACCCATATTTCAAAATTTAATCCACCGCAAGCCCTTCAATATCTCCATTCGATCATAAATGGACTTAAGCCACTTTCAAAATAAACGGCTCACTTGTCATAAATTTCATAAAACTGGCTGCGTATGAACTAGAGGAAACGCGACTTCTACGAATTATTTTTCGTAGACGGGTATTTTGTTTCAAAGTACGTATGTTGCAAAATTTTTAGTAATTTTCTTGCTGCAGAATATAGAAAAGTGTGCGGGCGACAGCGTCTTCTCCAGAAGCCATTTTCATTCGTTTGAAGAAAGATATTGTTAATTTATGTTGAATTATCAACATATTTTAAGCTATTTCGTAACAGAGGCGACTGTTTGAAATGTCTTGTTGTTTGTATTATAGTAGTAGCAGTCTTGGATTCGGGTGTGTTAATTTCAAATGATACATTTTTAAATTTAATCCAACGCAAACCATTCAAATCTTGATTCGAGCATAAATGGACTTAAGCCACTTTCAAAATAAACGGCTCATATATGGGTTTGTAATTTTTTTATATTTAATAAAACAATTCGGCCCACAGAGAGTTAATCACGTTTCTCTGATGAAGCCAAGCGGATTGCATATTTTTTTGTTGCTGAAGTTCTCTTTGAGATAGGATTCAAACTTGTGTTTGATTCGAAGGGCGTTGTATTTTTGACAGGCTATCAATTACGACGTTGCGCGTCTTATTCGGAATTGCTGTGGTTTCGAAGAAGATAGCACACATGTGCCATCATGTTGTCCAGGAGCGTATGCAGCATCGGCGACTTTTTATGTACGAACGTCCCCGCAGGGCGCGTAAACTTCGCCGAGCGCTCGTCTCGTTCTTTGCCGTCGCGCGCTGGTGTCATTCGAGGGCTATAATTTTGCGCGGCGAGTGCTCGCGAAACTTTCGCGAAATAAATTTCCGTCCCCCGACCGTCGGGCCGCACGCCACAAATTTTATGTTACCTCCGAGGGAGATTAATATGATTCTTTCGCTTAATTTAGGAAGGAGTTAAACAATGGGGACCAGGTAACAAGCTTCTCTGTTAATTACAATGAAAGGACCCGTGGAAACGAAGAGAACGATAAAGCAGATTTTCGGTGATACGATGCTACCTCTTACCCGGCATTATGATTTCCGTTGGTCGAACACAATGGGATGCTTTTTGAATTGTATTTGAAACTTGTTGGAGATAATGGCTCAGAAGTTCTGCCACAATGTAATGAACTTGGGACTTTGGTAACTGCGGTTGTAAATATTCATCGATCGTTGCAGTTTGCGGAATGCTAGGTTACCATGGCATTATCGGCTATTTGAGTTATTTAATTTATTTTATATAAACATACCGTTGGATCAACGAAATAAGTTTTTCTTTTATTTTGGATTTCATAAAATAATGTATAAAACGAAGCAATCGTGTGTACGATATATCCTGCAATTTTAACGAAACGTTACAATGAAACGTAGATCAGCAAGAGCATTATAGCAATATAAGAATAACGTATTACATTAAAATAATTAAATAATTAAACAAGAGAAATACCTTTCTTTGATTCCCATTCCTCGTAAATGATGCGGAAATGTTTGTGCATCAAAAACTGCCATTGTTGGCTGATTCTAAATCAGTCGATCCAATATTTAAAAAACGGCACTTTAAAGGGAGGCTGAATACCAACGAGAGACACCGCTCGCGAATTCGGGCGGACTACCGGAATCTCGTTTCAGAAGTTCGATTAATTACGTCAGAGATTCGGGAAGTTTTTTCTGGCGGTGCTGACGAAAAAGCATAACACGAGACCCACGAAAACGACACGACAACCGGTCTGGCCGCAGCAGCCCCCTCGCGTTGGCAGCGCGCACTCGGCGGTGGTGTGATTGCACCCTCCGGCATCCCTTGGTGCACTTAACCGTAGAAGTGCTTGGAAGCACACAGGACACCATCCACTTATGTCGCGGTTTCCCCATTGGCATCATACTAAACTAAGTGAACGGGAGGACGAGTATCGTCATTAAGCAATTCCGCTTGTAAGCGTGTTAAAGGAGGAAATCGGACCCCGTGAATTCGACACGAATCACGACCCCTCTCCGCGGTTCCTCTCGCACGCCAGTCGTACCGGTAAGCGCGTGATCGCTTATTACCAGCCGAAGAGAGCCGTTCCTTCTCTCCGCGAAAATGGAAGAAACAGTTTCGTTTCCTCGGCCTTTATTTCACCGAACCCTCGAACCTTCTCCTGCCGAGCTTAACCGAACACCGAGGAGGAGGCATTGAGCGTCAAGTTTCTCACGCTCCGCCCGAGACGAAGTGGATTAAGCCACTTTCACGCAATCGTTTCCCGAGAAATCTGACACACACCACGAACACCGAGTGTGTCGCGATCATTTATCATCCACTTATGGAGGAAAGTAGTACTTGACACGGAGGCCAATTACATTTAATATCACAGAATCCGCAGCGACGGCGGCGGCCGCGCGAAACCGTCCCGGCGATTTCGATCGGCCAACCGGGAAACCGATCGTCCCGGGACAACCACAGGTCTCGACAGCTTTGCAAAAATAAGGCGGTGCCGGGTGTATCGAGATGCGACGCGAACTGGTTTCTGCGATCGGCATTTTACCTACAACTTTTTGCTGACATTTGTGAGATCTTTGACGAGGATCTATTATGGCCGACTTGACAGTTAGCCCCGATAGCAATTTGCTGATCACGCGTCGCTCAACCAGTCCAACTTCACACACCGCGTTTTTTTCTGCTTATGAAACCTGATGTTATGCAGTGTTTTTAAGACGCGATAGCGCTTTAACCACTTCGGTACGGCGCTCATCGGCCACGAAAACTTGCCCACAGCCGAGTGTCGACTTTAGTCGACGGCCGTGATATGAACGAGCACGGTCTAATTCTTAGACCCATAATGGATTCTGATGCATCAAGTGAAGGCAGTATCGTTTTTAGACGCAAAAATGTTATTTCAAACAGGAGGAGGGCAATAATTCTGTCGTCGAACTCAGAAGCAGAAGAATTAATTACAAAAAACAAATTTGAACTAAATACGTGGTCACGTGCAAACTTGGATCCACGCATACACACCTTTGTTGATGAAGCTTGTGGAATTAAAGCAGAAAGTATTAATGACTCATCCAATGTTTTGGATTATTTCCAAATATTTTTTTTCGGAAAATTTAGTAGGAGATATTGTAAATACAACAATCTTCTTCGTTACAAAATTGGTCCGATACAACCATAAATGAATTGTTTACTTATCTTGCGTTAACGCTTATAATGTCGCGTATGAAAAAATTATCCATAAAAAAATATTGGAGCACAATGATGTGCTTAAAACCGATATATTTAATAAACATATGTCGCGAGATAGATATACAGTATTGCTAAAGATGCTTTGCTTTAGCGACAAAGAATCTGAAAGGTCAGAAGATCGACTGGCAAAAATTCGGGGACTTTTGGATAAACTGTGCGAAACATTTAAAAAATCATTTTCTCCATTCAGGAATTTATGCATTGATGAGAGTCTGTTACTTTTTAAGGGACGGTATATTGTTTCATAAAAGTGACAAGAATTTATTTATTTGGTTTTTCAGAAATTTTTATTACAATGTATGTTGGAAACATTTGTCGAATCGATTTTTGTGGAGAGAAATTTATAATTTCAGTAATTGTAAAATAGAACATCTGGAAAGGGTCATTTGATCCCTTATAGTACGTTTAGTGTTAGAGGCCAATCGAAGTTATGGTTTAACATTAAATCTACCATGGAGGGTCAAGTGAACCTTCTCAGATTTTTTATTTAATGATTATTGAAGTTGTAAAATGGCCTTCATACGAATCGATTCGATAGATCTCGTTGTTTAATTATACTTTGTAATGAAAATCGCAAACAATCCAAATAAATTAAATGTTGGCAGTTTTGTAGTTAGCTCAACTGACAGTTTAATTTATAATTTAGATTGTAGTTAGCATAGTTTATAGTTTATCTTTTAATTGGCACAGCTTATAATTTACTTTCTAATATAATTTCTCGTTAAGCTAGATTATAGTTAACTCAGTTCACTGTTCAGGCTACAGATTAGTTTAGTATAGTTTGTTAGTATAGTTTGTACTTTAGTTTATAGTTAGTGTATGTTATAGTTTGGTTTCTATTTCAGTTTAAAGTTAGTGTAGATCGTAGTTGGCTGAATTATCTCTTCAAATTTTACATTGGTTTATATGTACGGTAGTTTGTAGTTCGGTTTATAGTTAGCACAGCTTATGGTTCAGTTCCTTGTGTAATTTATAGTCAGTGTAGATCGCAGTTAGCTCAGTTTATAAGACAGTCTACACCAGCTAATTTTAGTGCTCGATAAGTTCGGCGTTAATACCTTCGATAGTCCCGTGTTCTGAAACATTTAAATTGCCTGTTTGTTTTATTAGAAGGTTGCGTTGTCTTACAAAGTGTCTCCTTAATTTTCTTGACTCCGGCGAGAGCTATACACTCGGGAATGAGGTTTCTTTGTACCAGCGTCGCGTTGAAAACCGCGCCGCAAGTAATTACAGCAATCTAACGTGGATCTAGGTTCAGCGGTTTTCGGCACGATCTGATTTACGCGCGTTCGCGGGTCTGGCGCATGCGAAGAGATTAATTAATCGGTCGATGAGATGAAATTCGACGGTGTTCCCGTGGGCTTGTCGACGTACAAAAATCAGCGTGCACCACGGAAAGCTCAAGCAACGGGCCTCGTGGTTCTCACGCTTGTCAGTGTTTATGAGCGACCCCCTCGTGGCCGGCTCGTGCAAGCATTACATTTGAACAATGAGAACCATTCTATTGAAATGCAACAATGGCGCATTGTGGAACATTGTGCGGGATGAATATTCAAGAACCGACCGGCTCGAACTTGTATTAACGAACGTGTTTCCTTCAAAAGCGTTGACAATTTCATTTACAACATCTTCATACTCCCGTTCTTCGTCCACGCACCAACCGATACATCTAATAAGGATTCGAGATCGTTGTTCATTTACATCTGGTAAAATGAACTTGGAAAACAGTGAAATTCAAAGGCTGTTAAAGCTTCGAATCGTTCGCTGTCTGCCGTGAATGGCAGGGAGGAAAATTCTGCTTGAACTTCCTAGAAACTTGTTTCTAAAACATTTGCTGATTAAGAACTGCTAATTAAAATCGTGTGTTGGCTGGGTGTCTTACGCGTGGAATTTAAACACGCTTCGTAATTGAAATTACGAAATAAATACATAAATTGTTCATGTGGAATTGCTCAACAGGGTAGGCAGTAATTCATCTTGTCTGTTATGGGATGCTGACACATTTTAAAATGAGTTTAATTATACATTGAAATTGCATTCAAATTTATTGACGATTGCAAGTCATATAACGGAGTCAGCCACTTACGTTTTCCGCATAGTTTTAATTACATTTTAATTATCTGTCATGTGCACGGAGCAAGCCACCTGCGAGAAGACATAAGAAAACGAATAACTAATGAACGTTATATCTTCGAACATCTTTCTACAGTATATCTTGATTCATTAAAAGAGACTTCGCCCTACCTCTATTCCACAAGATACATAAATTCCTGTGAAAAATAGCCTCGAATCAACCCATAATGTTATTTCTCAATTATAATCTCAAATCTGAAAGGAGATTCAACGGTCCTTTATTTATCATTTGAAATTAACACACGCGAATCCAAGACTGTTACTACTACAAACAGCAAGACATTTCAAACAGTCGCCTCTGTTACGAAATAGCTTAAAATATGTTGATAATTCAACATAAATTAACAATATCTTTCTTCAAACGAATGAAAATGGCTTCTGGAGAAGACGCTGTCGCCCGCACACTTTTCTATATTCTGCAGCAAGAAAATTACTAAAAATTTTGCAACATACGTACTTTGAAACAAGATACCCGCCTACGAAAAATAATTCGTAGAAATCGCGTTTACTCTAGTTCATACGCAGCCAGTTTTATGAAATTTATGACAAGTGAGCCGTTTATTTTGAAAGTGGCTTAAGTCCATTTATGATCGAATGGAGATATTGAAGGGCTTGCGGTGGATTAAATTTTGAAATATGGATAACAGATAACATAATAGAATAATGTTTTTGGGTTTCTAAAGGTGTTAAATTTATCATCCCAATTAGCATAATTAACATTCTTAAAGAAATAATATGTTTTTAATGGCTATGAATGGACTTATGCCATTTTCAAAATCAATGAAACGACGTTTTCAATTCTTAAGAAAGCACAAGTCTATAGGAAAAGTAAATTTCCCTTGAAATAAAAATAAATGTATATACTTTTATGTTATGAAATCAATAAAATATTCAACTTTCATTCTTTGTTAAATAATTTTTACATTAAAATTAATACAGTTTTATTAATTATTATTCAGTCTTCTCCATTATGTGTACGCGGAAGGGATTTAAAATAACTGTGGTGTGCATGTGGTATATAATGTAATAAATCCACTAAGTCTTTATATTTTAGATTTGTCAGTGGTCTCGGTTTTTTGTAAAGTGATGCCAACTGGATATTATTAAAGTTTTTAGATCTTCCCCGATACGGTAGTAAATCCAATGTTTTGAATGTTGCATCCTCGTTCATTGTCGTTTCATAGAATAACTTACATGAATCTCTTCTCAAAAATCTCATCCAACATACTTTAAACCAATTTACTCTTTCACTGTCAGTATTTTTTAGCCATTTAAAAATCGCATTTTCTGTGGACAGGCACTGTTCCGTTGTTTAAAACAAATTCACTGCACATTGATAATTCAACTGTTACTTTGATAATTAAACATAAAACTAGGATCTTATAAAATTTTATTGCATAATTATTTTCCATATCCATTTGAAACTCTCACAATGGGACTTATGCAACTTTCAAAATAAACGGCTCATATGCAGATTAAATGAAATTTACCAGTTTAAACAATTTTAGTATAATTTGTAACTTCGTAACTTTGCAGTAACAACGGATTACGATGTTTGCACTTCTGTGCATAAAAGCTTAAACGTGAAATTCCATAAAACAGTTTGCACTTAGCGTTAAACATAGATGTACGTTGCATTTGGAACCGCTTTGTTGGATCATACTGCAGTGCATATGTATTGGTATAGTAAACTATATCACTTATAATTTTATTGTCAAATAGTTTTAAAAAATGGTCATAGAAGAATAAGGTCCTTCGGGGTCTTCAAGGCAATCTCCTTCGTAAAGGCGATGGTGACTTTCTTCAGAACCCTTCAAATAAAATACTGTTTCAAAAACTTTTTCTAATACATAAAGTATATTATTTTTAAACCCGCACGTATGGTTTCAAATTCGATAAATTATGTACACTTTGTTATTCGATATAGTATTTTATCCAGCTCTGAGGTAAAATGAAAACACGTACGAGCTTCAAGGTATTAACATCGTTCAATAATTTGTTAGTTGTCATGCAGTCTACATCTTTTTTCATATTTTCCAATTACAAATAAATTAGCGTAGTATTTAGGCGGATTATGAAGTATTGATTAGTTCTACAGGTTTTTAATTAATGAAAATAACGATTTCATGCATTTCCGAGCACGTCTCTTCGTCAATTGCGATCTTTTTTCTCCTCGAGATAAATGAAAAAAAAACTATTATCGCTCGAATTAAAACAATTAGCGGTCGAATTTGATTAGTACGTATTCTAAACGATTAGCAGATGAATTATCCTCACAGTTTGCAAAATGTCAGGTCTATATAAAGATTTCGTAGACATTTTCAGACACCTGTATGGTAAATGCAGTCGCTGGCAATAATATTCATAAACTTTAAGAAATACGATTACTTTTTCAACAGTACAGCATATATCTTCGTTTTTTGGAGAAGTTAGAACAATCGGTTAGCTGCACGACGTGGAAGAAAGTTTTGTCAAAATTGCAATTGCAAAGAAGCATAGAGAAAATACAGTATCTTCGTAACAACTTTTCCACGCGGATCTTTTTATTCCTTCGGAAAGTACGTTTCGTAGATCCGAGGCAATTATGTACGTTCTAAAAATTTCGTTCTGCGAAAGAGCTTGCAAATTAGGAGAGGAAAAACTTGTGGCAGATCGCCAACATGATCGGAACGGAAAGCGAGCCATTATTAGAGTTGCCTGAAATTCGAGACTGACGTAACGCGAAATTGTTCGAGCATAATTGCGTGTATCCAAATTGTCCGCTCCGTTCTCCAGACGTAACAGTTACGACGGCGAACGTTGCATACGGAAATTCCGCGTGTACAACGAGAAATCAAAGGTGCCACACTCGTGTTATCATTTTGTCCAGGAGCGTAGTAACCGTCGGTTTTAGTTACTTTCCGTTCCCAGCTTGCCACCCGTCTTTCCTTGCTTATTTTTTATTGGCGGCCCACGTGGCCAGGGCGGAGGCACGCATGCTGTCAGATCAAAAGGATGAAAATGCGGGGAGCTGTGGCCGGGTCCGGCAGAAACAATGAAAGCAAATACGGGCAATGGAAAACTACCAACACAAAAGAACGAAAAAGCGGTTATTGCAAGTTACAAAGGACCAAGCCCGGAAAAGTACCGTGGATATCCAGTTTGCGCAAACACCAAGATGAATAAAAAACAACGCACATGCTGATGGAGGACTGTAGGCGGGGAGCGATGGAAAGAGCGAAAAACCGTCGAGAGAAAGATAGAGGAAGAGACAGAAGGGGCGGTAGAGAAAGTGGGAGAAAGAGAGAAAACAGACGGCTGCGCGGCAGCGATATTGACCAAAAACCGCCGACTGTGGACCCGATATATCGACGGTCACAGACGTAACCGTCATACGCTCCGTTTTACCGACGTACAATGCGCGTAAAAAAAAAAAGAAAAAAAAGAAAATAAAGCGGCACCCCGATAGGCGGGTAGAAATCGATCGAGGCTAAAAATAACGCGGAAAACCCCGCGATCAGTGAAGAAATTCGCCAGCTGATAATGGAGGGGCGACGGGATGAGCGAGGTGCGGGCAATTAAGCGCAATTTGGCCCCGGCGAAATACCTGTGAAACGCAAACTAATACCGATGGAGCCGCCGCGTGCCGCTTATCGCGTCAATTTGTACGTTGAATAAACGTGACCCCGTACAAATTCCGCCCGTATAACTAGATGGCCGGTGTTTGTGCCACAAATAACGGAAGTCTATTTTCATGGATTGAACCGCGCTGCCTGCGAGCGCGAGGCGGTCGGGCGCATGATCGCGGAAACGTCGACTCTTCGCCGACGAGTCTGCGGTCGAATAAAGTAGACCAGAATCAAATCGAAAGCCCGATGGCCCACGGCGAACGGGGAAGACCCGAATGGTCGGATACGGAAGAGGCCACAGATGCGAGATAGTAACGCGGCATTGAGCTAGAGACAATATCGACGCGACACCGTATTACCCGCCGTTCGATTGAATTTGTAAACATGCGGAATATATTTTTCGTTTTCTTTTTATCGAGCACCTGGAATCTCGCCCGAGATTCGTTTCGACTGACAAGAAAACATGCTCTCAAAAAATATCCAGTGTCCTAGAAATTATCGAACTCGAAACGGGTCACTTCTGAGGTTACTCTAAGATACTTTTACGTTAAACGTTAAATGCCACGCCCGGTCCTTAGGGACCTTCGTTAGACTTGCCGTTCAGGCCCGGCTGGTTCTCAGAGACGACCCATTTGAGTCTGGGCCTGAACGGCAAAGCAAAACGGGCTAGGAACTTAGGAGCTAGGGACGCGTTAGCAAAAAACACGGACCAATCAGAGCGAAACTAGTGCAAACGTTTTTCAGATCAGCCAACGGCAATGAGATCCATCGCCGAGCCAGAACTCGACTGCTCTAGCCGCGTTCTGATTAGTCCAAGGTTTTTGTTAATAAGCAGAGAACAAAAGCTGCATGTCACATTTTCGCAAAGGAGCAAGTGTCTTAGAACGATCACAAGAATTTTCGATTAATTTTTATGAAGGCAATTTTATAACTTTTTGGCGGCAGCTGAAGAGTTGAGATGGGGTGGCGAACGGGAAGTTTGTGTTTCGTTCTGGGCCTGCTAGAGGAAGAGGAGAGGAAGACTACCTAGCAAGCCCTGCTTTATGCGAATTGCAAAAATTGTTGGATGAGGATGACGCTCAGACGCAACAACAAAACGACCGGAATATCGAAAAAGGCAATACAAAGTGATCTTGTTTCATAATAATGTACCATCGCACACAGAAAAACCGATCAAGGAAACGATTGAGGCGTTTAGTTGGGAAATACTTTCACGTGTTTACTCATCAGACTTGGTGATCCATCTGCTAATCCATCCGATTATTACTTACAGTGAGTAACTTTAATATTCGGACACTATAAAATTTCTACTATGTCGCATTGTAATTTTGTTCACGATGAAGAAAAAAAAAATTAATTCTAAATTATATTCCTACGTAAGGCCTAGCCATTGAAAGTATAAATTTTACTTATATAATTACTAAGGTTTATTACATATTCTATTTAAAACAAAACAATGTTTGGTTTTAACGTTAGAATAATATTCGGATACTTTTAAAACCTGATAGATTTTCCACTAATTTTTACAAACGAAAAGTAATTCAATATGGTGTAGGATATCCTTCTTGACGAATGACAGCTTTTAATCGTTGAGGCATATTGCAAATTATTCTTTTCAAATATTCTGTACTAATATTATTCCATTCCTCTTTCAGTCGTTCTTTTAACATTTCACTAGATGTTATTGCAGTTGTTCTAATTCGTCAGACTAGTTTGTCCCATAAATTCTCTATAGGATATAGGACTGAGGTGGCGGTTGTAATAATTTTGGACAATTATACAGCAAATATTCCTGCATGATACGTGCCTTATGCTTGGGGTCATTATCTTGATAATACTTAAATGTATTCTGAATCCCCATGTTTATTGCACTTTTACATAAATTATTTTGTAAAATATTCAGATATACATTTTTATTCATTATGTTATCAATAAAAATTAATTCACCCATTCCAAATGTTGAGATACATCCCCATACAAGTACATTTCCACCTTCGTGCTTTATAGTCGACTTCGTATTTTCAATTTTGAATTCTTCATTTTTCTTTCGCCACACCATTCTTCGCCGATCCGATCCAAAAATGTTGAATTTACTCTCATCGCTAAAAATAACGTCATTCTACCACGTATCTTCTTTTAAAACAAATTCTCTCGCAAAATTTAATCTTTTCTTTCTATTAGTTTCATTCACATACGATTTTTCCGAGCAACTCGTCCATTATAACCACATTATTTTAATGCTCTGCGTATTGTTTGGGGGTGCACTTTCTTTCCAGTCTCTTCTAATAATTCGGCAGCTAATGTTGGTGCACTTAATGTAGAATCTTTCTTTATTTTTCTTACAATTTTTCTTTTATCTCGCGTGTCCAAAATTTTTGGTTGGCCTTTTTGCGGAATAGATTGTATTCGGTCTTCATACTTAAATCTTTTATAAATATCTCACACTGTACTTTTAATAATTTTAAGCATTGCTGCAATTTTCCTTTACGATTCACCTTTTGCATTGTGAAAAACAACAAGTTGACGTACGTTGTATGAAGTGTTTCTCTTATGTCCGATTATTTCCAGTGAACTTGGTGAATATCTCAACACATCTGATTTTATGAGGCTTGGGACAATTTACACAGACTGTAATGTTTATAACCATAACTCACAATCGCATTAACACATTGACTGCCTCGTCACCCATATATGGGTGACAGAATTGTTTGTCCATGTTTAAAAATAAATTTGTACATTAATATATTCGTTGTATTAAATTTAATTCAGATCTGGAGAATAGAAGAAGGTTGAAAAATAACTTTGTGTCGTACATTTTAAGTTTTCAATTGTTGCTTCGTTAAATAAATTTGTATGATTTTGTAGGATTTTTGAGGTTATTGGTGGGGCAGCTAAAGTGTTAAATATCACACTAGCTCACGCAAATTGTTACATTCCGAGGTGTCCGAATATTATTGTCATATTAAAACTAGACATTGTTTTCTTTAAAATAGAATATTTAGGAAACGTTAGTAATTATATAAATAAATATTATACATTTATTAACTAGACCCTATAGGGTAACGTAATTTAGAATTAATTATTTTTTTCTTCATCCTGAATAAACTGCAATGCGACAAAGTGAACATTGTATAGTGTCCGAATATTAAAGTCATTCACTGTATTTGCATCGATGGGACACGCGCTTGTTGAGCAGCGCTTCGCATCTTACGCAAATGTACGAAAACGGCTCGATAAATGGTTTGCCTCAAAAGCGGAACAGTTTTTTTGATGGACAAAAGATGGACAATATTTCGAAAAAACTGTTTCGTATCATTTTCATACATATGAATCAGAGGCGGATCAGGTACCAGTGAGAAAATGGCCCAATTGTCCCTCGATTGGCGAGCGCCGCCACAGCTTCAATAATTATGAAATAAGAAATCTGAAAACAGACGTTTGATCGCCTGTTGCAGGTTTGGTACGAAATGTAGAAATGAAAAACCGTGGATTAATCTTTCTCCGACAGTTGCCCGAATAATTTGTGCAGCCACTGCAAAGCGGATTTCTTTGAACCGTGATCAAAATCCGCCAATAATCAGAATCAGTGCGGCACGGTTTCGGTGCGTGTTACGCAACATCGGTGATCCGGTTTAAGCAGCAAAGTGTTCCCCGCCACGAAATTAGTGTAGCTCGTTCCGTTCTATATCCTGTTCGTTAAGCAATTTCTCGTCTAACCGCGAGATGCGTGGTTAGATGAACGGATGTTCAATATCGGCAGGCATTTCCGCGGAAATGGTGCGCGAGTGTTCGCCTCAAAAGGGTTTCAGCCTATTTGCGTCAAAGATCGTTAGGCCGATCGGCGTTGCGCGGAAACAACGATACCCTAAGAATTTTCCTTAATTACCAGGGACGACGGCCCCGATATTGATATTGAAATTTCATCGCCGCGGGAATTATGAAATTTTTCAGATTCTTCGATTGCCGGCCTCGTTACATGTTTACCGAACTACACGAGAGGGGACGACCGATAATGCCGGAATGTGGAACGAAAATTTCTATTGATCCATCGCATACCGTACCCGCGACCTTCCTTCGCGCTCTATAATTAAAGAGACCGGTGGACAACAATTGCCTGGCAACAAAATGCCCGTCACGTAACCTGACGTGATTTTAATTGCACGTAATTTATCAACATTCAATCCGAGGCAACGGCAAAACCTTTGAGGGGTAATTAATGTCTTAAATTAATTAGGAGATGGATTTCAATAAAATAAATCTGCGCGCACGCGCGCGTCGTTATTACGCTTTGAAATTGATATTAATATTAATCGCGTGTGTTGCGCATACTGGTCTCCGTTCTGTGTTTGTTACGAATGATTTTCTCTCTCTCTCTCTCTCTCTGGCCCCCCCTCCTTTTCTTTCTTTTACGTTCACTTGGATATTTAATACATGAATTTCGTCGTTCGAGAGACATCCACCGAAATATCGTCCGATGCGATTGACTATGACCGAGGAGGTACGAGGGAATGTACGTTTGAATTATTGCCAATATTTCCCGGGACGTAATGCACGGCGGAGCCTACGGACAACGTTAATCCTAACTGACAATTTTCGTTCTCCCTCTACGTGCACCAACACGTGTTCCCATCTCCATACGGGCTTCCTTTAAACTTCGTTTCACTCGACATTCGTTCGACAAGCCAAAATTCATGGCGCGTTTCCCATTAGATCACGATAATCATCAATCAGGCTTTTTCACGACTCATGCTCCGCGTCAGTGTGCTCGAATTCAAGAGAGAAAGAGGGAGAGAGACGAGAGAGAGAGGGAGAGAGACATTCTGTCTAATGTACGACCAGTCAAACTTTCTTTTATATTTTCTGATGGATGACGCACTGATACGAGATGTTGTCGCAACTTTATTTTATGTACAATCAGTTTAAATTGGAGATGAAATATGTTGGAGTTTCTGTCGACTTTTAATCTTACGTGCAATTCTGGTAATAGCTACAACGGCTCACAAAAGTATTCGGACACACTTTAAATCGAAATAACTTTTTCAAAATTAAACCAAACGACTTGATTTTTCTGCAGCAACTAGAAGCATTGATTTACTAAATGATATGCAAAAATAATTTTGAAATACTTCTAATTGGTAGAAATTACGTGGGAATGTAGAAAAGACATTTTTGTGATAGCTGCTATAGAATGGTTATAAAACTGACTCCCAAAATAATGGGTAGATCTTGAAGAATGAATTGAAAGAACGATAAAAATTTCTTTAATATCAGAAATTTTACCTCAAAGGACATACAAACTTTCTAAATAAAAATTCTTATCGATGAAAACCTACATATGACGTTCGACGACCCTTTGACTGACAGAAGGCACATAAAATAACAGCATAACTAATCGTTTAGATATTTTCCGAAAACTATAAAAATCCTAGGTAATTAACATTAAATTTACCATAGCAATCCAAATAACCCTTTTCAGAGTTATTATTTTATAATTATCGAAATAATAAAATTACTTTCATAGGAATCGATTCAATAAATCTCTCTGTAACAAAAATCGCAAATAATCGAAACAAATTAAATCTTGGCATTTTTTAAATACAATAAAAACCAGTCAAATTCACTACTTTAGGTTTAATGTCAAAAATCCCCACAGCTTCGACAGCTAAGCTTTCTCTGTCCTTAATTAACTTAAATATTCTCTAAAGTCAGCTTATTTCAATCACTATTTCCACTACGTTTCCTCTGAAAACTTCATCGATTGAAAATAGCAATAACGAACAAATGCTTTAAAAACAACAGCGTTCAATTTTCATTTGAAATCAAACATGCCCAAGTAGGCTCTATTTGAAATCTCCGTTTCGCCTCGATATTACACAACGAACGGTTCCCGCGATCCATCCAGTATTACTGTCGTCTGCAACAATGACATCACTCGGGGAACGATCAGGCGAAAAACTAACATTGGTCTCATTGATCGGAGCGGAGGATAAAGCGGTTCCAAGTGACAGAGCCGTCGGAAACGTTTTCCCGGTCGGTTTCAGCCGACGACAATTCGTTTCTGTCCGACTAGCGTCGACGAGCGTCAGACATCAGACAGTCATTCTTCGTCGCAACGATTTGGCGTCCAGAGCTATTCATCGCCGCGACAATCGGCTCGTTACGCCCCCCCCTTTTATCGGCATTACGACGATCATCGCGAGATTCCGTGGATAAAGGCAGCCGTGCACGGAATATAATTTACAATTTAATTAGCCGACGTGGCGAGACGCGCGGCGGTGGTGTCAAAAAATATTCCTCGACGAACGAAGACATTCAGTCGCGGATGATACGGTCGGTGAGTGCGACTAACGAACGTCTCCCGACTTGTTAGACATTCATCCGGCGTCGGAACGGCCGCACGTTTCGTCTGTCGACGAAGCAACAATCCGTTCGTTAAGCTTTTTCCCGGTATTGCGGCAATCAAAACGAGCCGGGACACTCGATACAGCCGGATGACGGGGAACAGTCATACGCCCGTGAACGCACCGATAAACCAATGGAAACCGTCTTCGAGATTGCTCACCGCTTCGGAGAATGGACGGCCGCGTGCCATAACACCGATAGTTCCCACCCATGGAACGGAGGATTCTTATGTGGACCTATAAACGTCCTCTGCGTGCCCGTACAAGTGACAGCGATGCCACTTCGCCGTGCAATATCTGACGCGGTTGAATTTTTCGGCTATCGATAAATTTCTGTTAGAGGAAAATTATAAGGTTATCGAAAATTCTTCGAGTTCATTCGTTATCATTTAGTATTGCATGCCGGATACTTATCACACTTTATCGGGTACGATCACGTCGTTTTTTTTACATTTTTGTTTGTGTACTTTGAACTACACAATGAGCTGATAAATGACAAACGAATATTGATATGAGAAGAAACGACATTACTTTCCGGTACCCCTAATGCAAACTACGAATGAAATACGAAATGACTGTTAGTCGTCGAACAAGGGGGTGAATCGTAGGGAATGAAGGTCAAAGATGAGTTATAGTAGGTGGAATGACGAACCAAAGATAGAGAGACGAACTGAAACGCTTAGATTAGTATTTATTGTTGTATTCTGGATACTTAATGTATTTTATTAGGTGTAGTTTTTAAACGAAATCCAAACTACAGATAAAATACGAGATGACTGTTAGTCGTCGAACAAAGGGATGAATCGCAGGGAATGAAATTCTAGGATGAGTGATAGTTGATAGAATGACGAACTGAAAAGTTTCGAATAGTATTTATTGTTGTATTGCGGATGCTTAATATGTTTAATTAGCCATAGTTTCTAAACGAAATCCAAACTATGAATGGAGTACAAAATGACTGCTAGTCGTCTAGGCAAGACTCAGGTAAAAATTGTACCGAAGCGAAGGAGAATAAAAATAAGAATGCTCGAGAGAAACCGAAGTCGGTGGAAGATATAGGTTTTCTCGTGAGATTGGTGGAGATCGTTTTCGCCTAATGATCGGTAAAGGATGAATCATAGGGAATGAAATTCTAGGATGAGTGATAGTTGATAGAATGACGATCTGAAAAGTTTCGAATAGTATTTATTGTTGTACTGCGGATGCTTAATATGTTTAATTAGCCATAGTTTCTAAACGAAATCCAAACTATGAACGGAGTACAAAATGACTGCTAGTCGTCTAGACAAGACTCAGGTAAAAATTGTACCGAAGCGAAG
>CM052094.1:17383048-17395104 GCA_028453745.1 Agapostemon virescens
TTTCGTTATTAATAAAGCGACCTTTTAATTGTGTTCTAAGGACATGTATTGCTAAAAGAATGTGTCCCATTTTTGCCAAACAATGTTACCATTTTTATTGGCATTTGTATTTTTCAATTATTATTTTATCTGGATATGTTGACAGGCCAATAGTTTCGTTATCAATAAAGCAATTTTTGATTTCTGTTCTAAGGACATGTATTGCTAAAAGAATGTGTCCCATTTTTGTCATACAATGTTGCCACTTTTATTAGCATTTGTATTTTTAAACCATTATTTCATGAATTCATTGTATAAACACAATACACGACTAAAACAATGTATGTCGTTTTTGTTCAACTAAATCTATCGAGCAATAAAACTGTTGTGGTGTACATTGCCGTATAAAAACGACCAGATTTACTTGGAATTTGACTGAGTTCCTATTACTATCTGTGACTTCAATGATTTTCTGACTTCAATAATCGTAACATTAAATAATTGAAAGAGACAAAATGATTTATTGTACTATTCATCCGAGAAACTTCATTTCAATCGAAAACTTTACGATCTTCTCATTGTAAGCATGATTCTTCTTTCAGGATTTATTTAACGTAGCCGGGAAATGAAAAGATTATTAAAGTTTAGATAGTAATATTGTTAATGGTACTACTAAAATTAATATTATTAATATTGACACTAATGTGCGATATTAAAACAATGAATTCTGTATATCTCGGTTTCTTTGATTTTGCGAATGGAGAGCTGCATTACTTCGTTAATTACGAGTGTCATGGGATAAACGTTTCGACCGCGAACCGCTTTGACAAATAAACGTTACGATGACATACAACGCGAAGGTTAAGAGTAGTAAAATTGAAATTCGCACAGCGGCCTGAGTATTAGCGGTGCGTATGAGCAATTGAATCGCATCTGCTGGCGATTTTGCATTTAATATTGCGCCCATTGTTTGTACGCGGTGGGATTAATTTTGCGCCGCGGTTTATTGGTAACGCCGACAATATTGCTGGCTAATTCACTTATTGAAGGGTACCAGACCTTCACCTATGCACGATAAACATTATTATTCAATCGTAGATTATATCTACATAGGGGAGCGTAATTGTTCTATTGATAATGTGAGCGTTATTGCCTTTTCAGCTGGTACTCGAGAGACGATTAGCTTGTTTACGAGTTGCGAAGGGTACTTCACACAGTTTCATTCTTCATCGTGATGGTAGGAAGAACTTTTATCCCACTTGACTGACTTTTCAAAATCTACATACACAATAATTTAACACTTATCGCGCATCACCCTGAATTTCGTGGGAACTTCATATGCCTTGTGGTAAAATAAAATGTATGGGTTAACCTTTTGGCATACTATAATAAGCCAGATTCGTGTTGATTTTAAATAAAATCCTATAGATATAAATATTATGTCTTCCTTTTCAGATGAAATCAAATTCTCCTCTTCTGCAATCAATATTTAAACATCGAAGTAGATGTAGCAATATAAAAAACATAAATTATCTGCGTCAGACTCATGTTGAAGATTTTAAACAAAATCCAACAAACATAAATACTATGCCTTCCTTTTAAGGCGAAATTAAATGTTGTTCATTTACAACCAATATTTAAGCATCGAAGTAGATATAGCAGTATAAGAAACATAAATTATCTGCGTCAGACTCATGTTGAAGATTTTAAACAAAATCCAACAAACATAAATATTATGCCTTCCTTTTCAGGCGAAATTAAATGTCGTTCGTTTGTAATCAATATTTAAACATCGAAGTAGATGCAGCTGTATGAAAAATATAAGTTATCTGTTCTCTACTGTAACACTTTCAGTGACGAACACGTCTAAATAATTTTAATTGCAAAGAATATGGTATGACAAGGAGTTGAATCAGAATTAAAAATTATTTCATTAAAGATAATCGTTATTCTAATTATTTCAATTCGATTTCCACGTTTTATCACTGACAAGTACAATAGAAAAAACTAGTTGAAAAAAGACAATAAAATTCCCCAACTGCTGATCCAATTCCGCCAATAAGAATAATCCGACGTTCCCGAATAGAAACATTGGAAAATGAAATTCATGAATTCTGCGAATAAAAAAATAATCGAAAGAGGAAGAGTCGAGAAAATTCATTCGAACATACTGCTTGTAACGTTATCGCTGGCCATTACTACGCGACCCGCGAAGTTCCAGCATTTCGCAGTTCTGGATCTCATTGGGGACCCGATAACCATTGTGAAATTTATATTCAAAGGAGACGATTCGCGCGCGGGCGAGCGTCACTTTTTCCCGTTCGCCTTAATTTTTTGTTTCTTTCTTTTGTTCCTTTTTCTTTTTCTTGTCGTTGCACACGGCCGGTTTTAATGACATATTATTAGCGGTGGGACGCGGCCTCTCGTTCATCTTCTCGTCGCACGGCGTCCCGTAACAGCTATGGGGGCGACGGTGTGTTGTACCCTTTGGCAAAGGCCGACTTTACTGGCGCTTTTAATGCCAGGTCCGTGGCGCATTACTCACCGCAATGTAAAGTAGGCGAACATGTGTAGAACTCGTGGTCCCGGGGTTGTACCTGGCCACGAGTCCGGTACACAGGTAAGTACCTGTGGGCAGCATCGAGTGTATATCGCATATATCACAGGTTTAAGTACCGAGAGCGTGGCCCTTTCAACCTCTCGCAGCCTCTCCGGTGAGCCCTTGAGCCGGTCAGTCCACCAAACGAAGACAAAGAACCCTCGCCGATGGAGAGGAGAGAGAGGATGCCACGCTGCGAGAAAGGGCCCCGTGGAAATCGTGACCGATGAAATATGCAACGTTCGCCCCCATGTATTTCTGTCAAAATATTTCTGTAAATCTTTGCGATTCGTGATTCCCGTGACCCCACGCGGGACCGCATGAACGGAAGGACAGCTACGACTCTCGGCTGGCAGAAGATTCAGGATACACTTGGGAGTCGTGGCCCCGTATACTTTTGCCCTGGACACCAAGAGAAACTTTTCCTTCTAGCGTGTATATACTTCGTAAAGGAGCGTCTTTTTATTTACATGAAGACAAAGCGCGGCTTCCGGGAAGACCCAGATTTTGTGGAAATGGTAATCCCCGCGTCGCGCGTTTCCGCTTCGGATTTCCAAGGGATGCGAATGCTGATGAGATCCTGCGGTTTCGTATACTCCTTGCTGATGATACTGCAGAGTATTCTTCCTTTTTTAATAAAATCCACTCGCGGACGGATGCTGCAGGCAGACAGCAGCCAAATATGGATACCATTTTCCCGAATGTCGCTCTTGCAAACCCATCCGTACAGATACACAGCGACTCCGCTAAACTGATCGATTACACTTTAAATCGGAACAACTTTTTCACGAATGCAGTAGACTGCCTCCTTAATTGGTACACATGGGTTTCGAATTGGATAAACAATTATCTGGTTAATATGAAACCGGAATTTTCTCATACATGGCGCTAGTCAATATAGTTTTACCGTAAAACCGCATCGTTCACGCGATTTTCTTGTTTTGACATCTGATCAAGATTTTCAACTCACGACCATACGAGTTTCATACAACAGTATAATTTTTGATGGCGTTGAACATGTCGAATGTCGAGTTTGGTATGAAACGTGTTAAATTGTGATCGTTTTTTCAGAAGATACAGTGCAACCATAAGTCTGGACTCATTTTAAAGGCAGAAGGCTGTACCTTCGCAAAGCAGTAATCATTTTGCTCTATATTTTTGTACGATGTAACAGGTGGGAAACCGATCACTTATTTTTACCTAAAAATACAGTAAGTTCAAACGGCTCTGAAAACGTTTAAAAAATGTTCTCGTTAATCCAATTGCCATAAGTTTGAAGATCGGGGTCTCTTTTTTACAGCGAGACCTTAAAAATTGACGTACGATTTTTTCATTGTTTTATAGTAAAAAATGGGGTACAAGTTTGGTAATGTAAAACCCTCATGGTGTAACTTATATTACAGTAAAGTTGGCGGTAAACTTTTTATTCAGAAGTCGATAAAACAACTAAAAAGTATCGTGCATCAATTTCTAAGGCGTCGTTGTAAAGAGGAAACTTCAATCTTTGAAGTTATGGTGGTTGCAATCACGAAAAACATTTTTCAAAGTTTTCGCGCCAACACGCGTCTTCGGTTTCTCGCGCGCTACATCGTGAAAAAAGAATCGTAGAATAAAATGAATGATATGTTGCGAAACTAGAGACTTTCAATTTGAAAACGACACTGCGGAAATCCGTTATTTAGTATTCAAACACTTCTTGAATCCACTGTTCAGTCAACTTGTTGAAACAGGCAATGCATAACATATTTATTATTAATGTATGTACGTATACATACACTGCAGATATACTATATTAAGAGCCGGTATAATAATATATAAATATATATGTGTTGATCGTCTTGAATCCAAGTGTCTTGCTGCAGACAAAATAACAGTCGACAACGACTGCGTTGATCGATTAAATAAAGTAAGACCAGAAAAAAGAGAACATCCACCGTAGACCAAACAACTTTAGTTTCCGCAAAGCTGAAACTATTATTATAGTAGAACACGTGTAATGAACAATTTGGAAAAATCGCATTGATATAAGTCGCGATAAAAATCGTAAAAGTTCATTTTCATAATCATTCCCTTAATAATTCGAACAGTTTACAAATAATATATTTTCAAATGCCTTGACACTAAATCTACCGCAGTGAGTCAAACAAGCATTCTTACATTTGCTATTTTACTTAATTATCATATATTTTTTATTTTATATATTTATTATATTTATATATATTTTTTAATTGTCAGATCTGCTAACATTTAATTTTCTCGAAACAGAAGAAAATGGACTTGCACCACTTTCAAAATAAACGGTCCATATCTTGTCATCATTTATAAAACAACGTACGCCAGTCACTTTTAATGCTCGGTAGGTCTGGCGTTGGATATTTCCGCTGTCCTGATCTACTGATATTCGTCGTAAAATCCACAGTCCATTCATGAGCAAAGCAAAGTGTCATTTACGCGTCGATATTCGTTCGGGATAGTTTTAATGAACTCGTTTAGAAACGAAACGAACTTTTTCGCGACACTGGTAACAAACTATCCAGCGATACACCGGCCATGAACGTCCACGGTCTGGTGATAACAAACGCGTTTATTGTAGAAGTAGTTTTGCACTTGGTTCCAAAGGTATAATTCTCATGGTTGGCAAGAGATCCTAGCCAGCCCCGGTATCGGTGCCCGGAAATTAAATCCCATATGTATCTTTCTGAACTTTTTACGAGGAAATAATTTTTACTTGTGGCAAAAATGTGCTCGTATAAATAACGGAGTGAAGGTTGGATGGAGGAAATATGCGGCAATAATGTTGACATCGTCTTCTTATGGAGAGCGCCGTTGCACTTTGCATGCATTAAAATCGCGTGATTATATCTTCTCGGACTGTTTTTTTTTTTTTTTTCATTCGAGAAAGATAAAGTGTCGGTATCCTGCGTTTACGATCTGTTCTACCAACGAGTGTCGCATTGCTTCCTGCGTTCGATATTTTCAACTCACCACTTCGCCACGGGACACTTCTAAACGTATTCGAATGATTTTTCTTGTTACGTTTCCGTCGAAGCGTTAAAAAGATTAATCAAGTGAAGTAGATTAACACGTTTCGCGCCAAGCTATTTTTGCTCGACATTTTATTCAAGCTATTTTATGCGTGACTAAAGAATAATATGTTATTACAAACTTATTCGCTTTGTTCTGTACCCCACTGTTTATAATATCTCATTCTTTGGGTGGAAATATATTCTTTAGCCGTAATCGTTTTGTAAAATATATCTTTTGATCATTAAATAAATATGTCATCGTGTACCACCGGTCGTACACGTGGCACGGAACGTGTTAACCCTTTGCACTCGAACGGTGACTCGGAGGTATCAGTTCAAATTGCCACGCCATTGTTTAAAGCTCCTTCCACACGATTAAAGTCGTTCGAATTTTACAAATTGCCGAAAGGTTCAATTCTATCCGCACAATATTGAAAATATTAGAAGAATGATAATGATCGAGATTAAACAAGGAACGCCTTGATTTTGGAACTGCAACTCCTTCGAGCACAAAGGGTTAATAGATTAAATGTAAAAAAATTGAAATAGCCCTTTTAAACTTCTTACATTTTATAGATTTTAACTGCGAAACAAGTTTCTTCTATTCCACGTATTGTTGCGAACATTTATTTTTGAATCTGTTTGAACGTAGCAAAATGACGCATAAACTTAACGTAAATATTTCTTTTTACACGTTGGCTTGAATTTGCGAAGCCGTACATTACATTCTCTCGCATACATTGCGAGAGAAACATTTATATAAATAATTTCTACCTCCGCAACCGAGTTAGAAAATTTATACTTCATACAAAGAACCGTAGTCTAATAACAATAAGTCGAAATCAAGATCACGGGGTGGAAAAACTCGAAAATCATGGAATCGAGCCGAAGAAATAAATTTGTTCATTCGTTCCTCATGAATGCATTTTTGCAATCTCAATAATTTTAAATAAAATTAATATGTAGCAAAAGGACGCGTAAACCTAATGTAAAAATTTCTTTTTACACGTTGGCTTGAATTCGCGAAGCCGTACATCACATTACCATTAAATCGTAAAATTACAGAGAATGAATGATTAACACATTGACTGCCAAACTAGCAGTAAAAACAATTACATACATTCGGAACAACTTATTGAGTGAAATAAAAATGGAAAAAATAAAACCTATGACACCAAGTAGTTTTTCGATCTTCTTGCATTTTCTGGGTCACCGTCAAATTGGATATAATGAATATATTAACGTGAAAATTCATTTAAAAATCGCACGAATAATTCCATCACCCTTATGTGGGTGACGCGGTAGCCAGAGTGTTAAACGGCCGAAGCAGTTTCCGAAACTTTTCAAATGATACAGGTCGGAAGATACGCGCGGTAACCCAATTATTTACGCAGAATTTATTCTACGAACGATTAATTCGCCTGATCACGCGGTCCGCCATTAACACTTTGTCACTGATATATGGGTGGCAGAATTGTTTGTCCACGTTTACAAATAAATTTGTACATTAACCTGTTAACTGGGTATGAGGAAATATTTCGAAGAAATATTTAGAATATATATATATATATATACAAAGAAGGTTGAAGGATAACTTTGTGTCATACATTTTAAGTGTTCAATTGTTTCGTTAAATAAATTACTTTGATATTATGGGATTTTTGAGGTCGTTGTTTGGACAGTTAACACGTTGAATGCGGAGCCATTTTGGTTAACTTTTGCGTCACATTCTATTTACCTTCAACACGTTAACTGCCCAACTAACGACCTTAAAAATTCTGTACAATCAAATTAATTTATTTAATGAAGCAGCGATTGAAAACTTTAAATGTATGGCATATAGTTGTCTATTATCCTTCTCGTATTCTTCAGATATCAACTAAATTGAATGCAACGAATATATTAACATACAAATTTATTTTTAAACATAGACAAATAAGTCTGTCACCCTTATATGGGTGACATGGCAGTCAAAGTGTTAAACAGAAATAATGCAACTGTGCATAAGCAAAAGACTCGCTTAGCCCATTTGTGCTTTTCTGTTTGAATCGAATCTGTTGAAATATTGCGAATATTTCTTAATATTATATGAATTATCTATAACATATTAATTTGTAAATTTATAACGTCAGTCCCCATGGACTGACATAGCATTCAACGTGTTAAAGTATTAATAGAATCGCGAATGGCTCGGTGAGGATATCAGAATTTCTTAGACAATAGACGAGAATTGCTTTTAAAATTGTGATCGCGATGTGGAAAAACGTGAAAATCTTGGAATCGAGACGTGCGGCTGTCGTCCCGCCTACAACACTCGAAACGAATAGGAGCTCGGAACAGAGCAATCGATCACGTCACAGGTTCCCCGTTCAAAAGCTCTTTGGAGCATTTCTGTCGCAACGGCCCCTTGCCTCGAGAGGCGTTTACAAACACCCCCATAAGGTATAGCGCAGCGTTGAACAAAAACCACGAAAGGACCACGGTCGGCTGGGTTGGCGGCGGCAAGGGGTTCACTTACGAGGAGAAAAAGAAAGATATGAATAAATGAATCGGCGGTCCCCGTTATGAGCCTGGGCTAAGCCATGGGACAGCGGGAGGGTGGCGCGAAAAAGACGAAGGGGTGTACGGGACACGAAGAGCGAGAGAGAGAGAGAGAGAGAGAGAGAGAGAAATATAGAGAATGTATGCGTTTGTGTGTGTGTGCAAGAGAGAAGGTGAGGAAGAGGGAGTGCGGCAACGGGCGAATAAAAGCTAGCGTCGAGCAGATGGCTGGTGCGCAGCCATTAGCTAATGGATCCCTAACACCAGTACACCGGAGAGTCATCCGCTAGGAAGTACAAACCGGTAGGTGGACCCGTCTATAGGTGACGGTGTACCCGTTGCACCCTTTCTCGCTCGGGGAACCCGTCAGCCAACGAAATCGCGCGACGGCAATCGCTCTAAATCACAAACGGACCGACGAATGACGCGCTTTTCCGTCCGCAGCATCCGCCTTCCGGCGTGTTTCTCCGTTCGATCGACCGTGCACGCATTTCCACCTGCACAGAGACACCGTACACGCATTTCCACCCGTCCCTTGTACCCGGCCGAACTACTAAAATTATGGGGGCAGCTGCGCATGCGATCCTCGGATGATTTCCAGTCACTTAGCGTGTCATCCCACACGCACCTGCGCTCCTATGCCGCAGCGACCATACCTTTTCACTCGATATAAGACGGATCCCCCTTCGCACATGCCGTATCTCAAACCGGGGGGTTTATTACTATGCAGAACACGCTGCGATTAAATAGAACGCTCGCGCACAGATCGCGCAGTATCAAACGTTCAGAATGACGTGCATGGGCGTAAGTGGGATCGTTATTGAGAATTACTTGCTACCTTGTTTTCTCGTTGAAGCGTGCGTCTCGAGGCGTTGCTCCTTTTTTCCTCGTGTACGTGTCGTCGACTAAACGAGCCTCGGCTTTTTGTTCGGTCGGACTCGTTTTCTTTGGTTTGCCGAAGAGGTGAGAGAAATTGGTATAAGACGACGGTGATGTATAAATAGACTTCGTAGCCTCGCGCGAATGCGATTACGGGAGATTGTAATGCAATAATCCTAAATCAGATCAACCGTAGGATTTTTCAATTAATAATGGGATTATTTCAGGTGATCGCGTCGGCGAGTAGACTCTGCTGAATTGAAATCAGTCTCGTCGTATACCGATCGGACAGCTCCTTTCGTCCGTCCACGTTTGAAGCTTAACGCTAGAACCACGGAATCACTAAAATATACGTTTAATGTAAAATAACATTTAAGTAAAGTAGTAAACTATACGTTCGCTATAAAGTAAACAAAAGTTTGTACAACTTTTATGTCGATGTCTGTTTTAACGGGAATGTTTATGCAAAACGTTTTCGTGGGAACTTTCTTGTAATTTCAATAACTGTCAAACGAGAGCAAGGAGTCGTTTTAGTGTTAACGCTAAACCTTCCGATTATTGAAATCAGTTACCGTACATTGTCTTATAATATTGATTTCTCGTACCATATACACGGTGGAAATTATAAAGCGTTACAGTCGAATATCTCCGGAAATATTGATTATACGCAAAAATGTTTCAGACGAAAGTAGTTCAATACCGAGAAGGGCATCATGTGATAGAACTTTTATTTTTCCTGGTGGACACTCCAAAGTGAGGTGAAGGTCAACTTTCTTTTTTCATTCTTCAATCATTCTTAAACGACGCAATGGTGCCGGTCACCGTGACATTCAACGTGTTAACGGTAACGAATTTGATATGCACGAAAGGAAATGCACCACGTACAATGGAATTATTCGAGGACAAACGAATGTCTCGAGTTAGGAATTAAAATTCTTTGGAAAGGGTTAAAAAGAATTTTATAATAAAATTTTTAAATTCGTTTTAGGTTGAGGACTGGATAAAATTTGAATCAACGTCTGTGGTAAATTCGGCGTTAATTTCGCACCGTTAGGCGAATCGTTCGTATGATAACGCGGTTAAAGAATCATGGGGAAACGAAACAAGATCGGCGCGAGCCAATCTTCAGCAAACAATATTCGCGAAACAACGCGATACACCGGTTGTAATAACACAGGTCCCGTGAAACGAGCGTAAGCCCGTTCAGCGAAGTTCATAAAACACAGGAGAACAAGTTTCCGGAAACGAGATCGACGCCAGTCAAAGAGTTTATCGCATTCGCGAAAGTTACCGTCGAACGTGCACAAACGAGAGCGATATAACGCGTTCTCGCGGGCCGCGTGGTATCGATTGCACGCAGAATCCACTTAGACTTCTGCCGGCTAATTTTCCCGTGAAAAGAGGAGAGAAAAAAAGGAAAACGGAGAGGGGAATAGGATATATCTCGGACGGGTGAAATTATTAATTCGCCGAGAGTTACGATGTCGAACGATTTAACCGTCCGGGGAAGATAGGGCACGACGGGGGTGTGGGTGGAGGGATACGCCGGAGAGAGACAGGGGTTGGTATAAATGGTCGAACTTTTTAAAGCGTGCACGGTCGCCTCTCATTTTTTTTCCTCTCTCTGTATCTCTCTCTCTCTCTCTCTCTCTCTCTCTGTCCACGTTCCTCCCTTTCTCTTCCTGCTTCCTCGATTCGACGTTGCACGCTTCCGTCGGGAACGGACGCTCGGCGGAAAATGCGAGGACGTCGAAGGGTGCGCTGCAATTTTGGGCTCCACCCCCAATTACCTAAAATACACTGGCGTCGCGGCGTCCCTGGATATCTATAATTAACGCGGTGATCGCACGGTGCGCTCGGTGACGCGTGAATTCGGTATCACTTTCCAATTTACGGCTGTTATGCCGGCGAAGAACGAAGGCAGTCGTTACCTGGCGATGATACGACCGCGTCACGGTTCACCGGCCGCACGCTAATTGAACATTTCGAATTAAAATCCGCGACAGTTAGCGATTCTCGTTATTATTAACTAAGGCCGCTCTACCAGTTCTCTCTCTCTCTCTCTCTCTCTCTCTCTCTCTCTCTCTCTCTCTCTCTCTCTTTCTCTCTGTATGTCTCTCTATCGCGCCGCTTTTCACCGCCTCGCCCGTCCTTCTCTCTCCGTTCTTGTTCGCGCGTTCGGTCCTAGCAACGCGCGAAGTCAGTTAATTTTCGTTAATAACCGCTATCCCATGGCCCACCGCGTTAATTATTTTGCAGGTTGCTTTGTAATTAGACGCGCGAGCGCTACGCTTGATTAGACGCTCATCAAGTCTCCCACTATTGCCGTAGTTTTACCGTGTTTAACCTATCCCGAGTAATTATTTCAATTTTCTTGTTATCGTTCGCAGCTGCATCGTTGCGAGGCAACGCGTTTCACTTCGGCCGGGGGAGGAGTAAGACGAAGATTGTTAGAGAGGATTACGACGAGAATTAGAGGAGTTTCCTTGACTGTGGAATTTTGTTTCATGGCTTGGTTGCTGCTAATGGACAGCTCAGATTCAAAAGCGGATCTTCGGGCAGACGAAAAATTTAGGCTGCTGCGAGAAACTTAGGCTAAATATCTTTTATCTAATGTGTAATAACCGGACTGATGTATATTGTCTGGTGACGAGACTGCGTCTATTCAGACCTTGTCCCATATTTATCGCAATGTCTGCTTCGATGAAGAAATGCATTCGAAGCTTTCGAATGAAGATAATTTTTAGAATTGTGAAAGAAAAAGTTACGAACCAGTCACTTTGACTGGTCCGGTAGTTCTAGTGTTAAATTATAAGAACTAAACTAACAAACCGATGCAAAATATAAGTGCATCTTTTTCCACCATTTATTTTACAATAAACCTAGTCATTGTTATAAAGCTGCGTCTTTTAGTCTAGTTTAGTCCTCGACAGTTCTAGTATTAAATTACAAGAACTGAATTAACAAACCAATGCAAAATATAAGTGCAGCATTCTCCTCCATTTATTTTACAATAAACCTAGTAATTATTT
>CM052094.1:17415674-17452492 GCA_028453745.1 Agapostemon virescens
ATTTTTAAGGCAGTGTCACCATTTTTAAGACTTTCTCAGAATTTTCAATATACTATCACCCTCCTCAAGGCATTCTTATAATTTTTAAGGGACTGTCACTATTTTTAATGCGTTGTCATCATTCTCAAGGCATTGTCACCATTTTCAAGGCATTTTCACCATTTTTAATGCATTCTTGTTCATTGAACTCGAAAGGTTTGTGTAAACGTAATTAGTAATGAGATAAATTATTATTGAAATATATAACTCCTTTGAAACAGCGATCTACATATAAAATACAAAATCTGAATAAGAACAGTTTTAACGAGTAACTGAATCGCGTCGGAGACTATCAGCGCAGTCTAAGCTTGTGATTTCAAAATCACAAGTGACGTTTTGTCTGTTTGAAGATAACTTCGTTGAGTTTGGAGTGAGTTTGGGGAAAGGCTCTCGGATTCGTAGAGTACAGAATATTCGTTTTGATACGCGTCTAGCTCGAACTAATAGTCACTTGCAGCTACCATTTAAAATCCGCGTTTCTCAAACGATTGACCTCCGCAGGTAATAAATCTGGAATAGGATGCCTCGACTTATTTAATCCCTTACCATATTACGGCGAGTCGGACTCGCGTTGAAGATTATAAATAAAGTCTAAGAAAGACTAATATTATAAATATATTGCCTTCCTTTTTTTAAAAAAAATTAAACGTTTTTCATTCGTAATCAATATTTAATTCTGTAACATTTCTGGCAATGAAGATGTTATAATAACTTTAATTACAAACGTGTTGTAGCTTAACTTACGTTGATCAAATTTGGACACCTGTTCAATAAAACGTCAAATCCAGAGAGAAATAATAGCTCTTCGAAGAAACTGCATGCTACCGCTCGCTTCGCATTATTTGCTCGTTGGAAAGAAGCCTGCAGATAGGTAATTTCGAAGTTTCAATTTTTCGAATTCTCAACCACGAAATCTGTTCAGACGTAGAGACGGCGTTGGTTCGAGCGGCCCATTGCACGTATGCCATGATTCCCGCTGGAATATATTGTACTCTTCTTAAACGCGGAACACACGGTATATAGATCAGTGTCGAGTGTCTGGTTACCGCAGGAGCGTTCGCAGCCATTCAACCGGGGCCGAAGAACCCACTCGACTAAGTATTTTCAACGATTCGTCCCTGGGCGTTCGCTCCTCCTTGGTAGCTCGGTCAGATATATACGTGCCGTTGAATAACTCGTGGTCATTAGCAACCGGTCCTTTTTACATAGAGTGCCCAGTATGTAACACCCTGACGGAATACCTCTCGCGCCATCCTAGACCCCGGAAACCTCTCCTCCCACGGTCTCGCTCCTTTACAACCCCTCGAACCTCTTTTCAACGGACTGCAACGATAATGAGTACTATTTCGGTAATGAGGTCGCGCGCCATTGAAAATCGCGGAGAAGCACGCGATCCACGCTCGCAGAAACAGTGCCGAGCGAGTGCTTGGGAGACCGTAAAACTTAATGAACGGAGAAATAACCGTTTCGAAAGAATCCCTGGATCTATTTCCTCTCACACCCCCGACCTCGCTTCCTATCCTTTTTACTTCTCCGCCCCCCTACCCCGCCCCTGGGGGAATTCCCATCTAAACGACCAGTCGACTTTTCACTCGCTGAGATTCGATCTATCCGCCCTCTCCCGAAACACTATCAACGCCCGGGAATTCCTCCGCTCAAAAACGCCCGCGACGGTGTAAATCGACTTTCTTACCCTGCCCGCGCGCACCACTGTTCTTCCACTTCCTCCGCTTCTTCGTCATCCGCCGCTCCTCCTTCGCCGGTTTGCTACCCGCCGCCCTTTGTCCGGAATCGAGACTGCGGTAATCATTTTTCAAAGCGCTTCCGAAACTCTATTCCCTCGAAAATTAATGGTCGTGTTTAACCCTTACCTCTGTACTCGCGTACCTGTCTTCCGGATTCATTATGAAATGTTCGTTTCTAATGACATCACCGATAACATGCTCCTTGGACAATTTCGGTACGATTCGAACAATGACGATCTTGTATCATCATGTACTGCATTTATTTTATGAAACAGCGGTCTTTCGTTCTCCTTGATCGTTTACCATTTTGATTTAGACCGTTCGTTGACTATTCTGAACGTATTTTGAACGATGCCGACTTTCTTTAGTCGGTTGGAATTTGGAAAAATTATGACGACTTACCTTGGCCATTTTTGTGGTGTTTTGTGAAATGACGATCTTTTTTGAACATTTTGTACATATTTACGAAGCTGATCGCTTTTAGTAATTCTTTGCAATATATTTTGAGTAATAATGACGTTTCTGAAACATTCTGAACGTATTCTAAACAATGCCGACTTCTTTTAGTCGGTTGGAATTTGTTCAAAATAATAACGACGTACCTTGGCCATGTTTGTGCTATTTTATGAAATGACGATCTTTTTTGAACATTTTGTACGTATTTAAGATGCTGGTCATTTTTCTTGGTCGTTCACAGTTAATATTGAGTAATGAAGACGTTCTTTGACCACTCTGGACATATTTTAAACAATGGTAATTTTTTAATGATGTGGAGTATGTTTTTAACAACAACGATGCTTTTCTAGACCATTTTGGCTTAATCACATTTTGAAGAATAACCATTTTGAACACATTCTAAGACGTTCTACGAAATTTGAAATTCGACAATCTGAAAGTCAACCGATGTTTGGTGATAAGACAATTCACAGGAAGTAAACTCTATCATTACCAGGTAACAATGGTACATTTATAAGCAAGCCAATGCGAGATCAATCCATCAATGCTGCTTGAAGTTCACTCAATCATTCCTAAACCAATCAGAATCCAATTGACCGGATGGAACGGTTACCAGCCTCCAACAGAACAATCCTAGTCTTCAGATGCAATACACTCGACGTTGCAAATGTCTGCAGGCACAAGCATCGCCTGACCATACATTTTCTTAATCCTCTGGTCAGAGATTGGTCAAATAACACCTGTAGGATTTCAATCTCAAAGACCTCGTTCTACCAATTAAATATTAACCTGTCACACGTACATTTCTAATTTTCATCTCAGTTCGTATATGAAAAATATACTGAAGTATAGTCGGTAATAATTGTATAATAAAAGATGTATTCTATCGATAGCAAACAGGATTGGGAAGCATAAGATTTGAATGGTCCTTTTAAGAAATCCATAAGTTCCAATCTCCTAATCCTTGTTCCAATTAAACACCAATCTACCGTGATTCTAATCTGTCTTCCGTAACAAAACATTTAAAATTTGTCAGTAAAATTGATTTACTAAAAAAGATCGTGCAACAAAAGATCCAATCATTTGGTTCGAATTTGAACTGTTCCGATTCACTGGCAATACGATTTGGAACCGACCAAGAATCATTTCGCAGGGATTCGGGCCTTTCACGAATTTGCACGTGTAGTTGCAATCGCAAGATTGTTCCTTCGCGTTGATTATTTCCCTGTATCTACGTTCAGTCATCTTCGCCACTAGGAAGAATAGAACGGACGAAAGGGACGTGGAAGAGGGGATAAAATGGGACAACGCAGAATCGAAAATCAGCTTCGTAGTACGACGACGACCTCGGCCCTGGAAATTTCCGGGCTGGTGATAACGTTCCGCCCGAATAGATCGTATCTTTTTCGGTGAAAAGTTGACCGAAAGAGAGAGAGAGGGAGAGAGAGAGAGAGAGAGAGAGAGAGAGAGAGAGAACAGATAGGTTCTCGGCCGCGAGGCAACGGCGAAATCAAAGGAGGGATTGTCGCAGAGATTTCTTCTCGGATCTGCTCTACATATTATAGGTTACCACGTCATTATACGCGAATTGAGTTACCGGTTTTCCGATGTAGCTCCTCCGACGCGACGCCCCGAAGAAAAGGGGAAGAGGCGGCGAAGCATCACGCAAACGAAGTGGATCGTTAAAGCCGCCCTAGGATCCTTCCTCTTTCGCGAACAAGTTTTCACCACTCGGGAATTTAGAGATCAAGACGGAAGATTAATCCGGTTGAGGACATCGCGACCTTTCTTTTCCTCAATAAAGTATCATCAAAGCGATTGATCTAGTTTTAAGTACCTTTATCAGCTGGCGAACGCCGGTCAATATTCACTCGAATTGTAATTACAGTGAGTAACTTTAATATTCGAAAACTATAAAATTTTTACTTTGTCGCATTGTAATTTTGTTCACAACGAAGGAAAAAGAAATTAATTCTAAATTACATTCCTACATAATGTCTAGTTAATAAAAGTATAAATTTTATTTAAACGAGTACTAGCGTTTATTAAATATTCTATTTTAAACAAAACAATGTCTGGTTTTAACGTTACAATAAATTTCGATTTTTCCGTAGCATTTTAACGATAAACCACCAAGCATTTACATTAATACTGAGATATAGATTGAAAAGTAGCAACACTGTAATTCGTCTAAAAAGAGAAGCATTACATTTATATTTATTCGATTTTATTTAATATCTTCGACACGAGCATGACTCGTCATAGAATGGTAAGGGGTTAACATTGACTAGAGTATACTGTCTTATAAAAATAACAAGATTTAATTTGTTTGGATTATTTGCGACTTTTATCGCAAAGTACCAGGTGTATGCATAAGTTCTTTCCGGTTTGACTAAGACGTGGCGCCAGTGAAAAGTACGCAGCGTATTAATTTGACACATATACCATTTTGTTCGTCTAACATAAAACTACAAACACACATAAGTTGAGTCTGCCAAGAACTGGCGTCTTTGTTTTATCGTTCAGTAATCATGTCGAGTTTTGTGCCTGAAAAAGAACATTTGCGGCACGCATTGCTTTTCTTATTTCATCAAAAGAAAAAGGCTGTCGAAAGTCATCGTTTGTTGGTAGAAACATATGGTGAACACGCTCCATCGATTAGAACATGTGAGACATGGTTTCGACAATTTAAAAGTGGTGATTTCAATGTGAAAGACAGTGAGCGCTCTGGTAGACCACAAAAATGCGAAGACGAGCAATTGCAGGAGTTATTGGATGATGACCCAACTCAAACTCAGCGGCAATTAGCAGAAGCATTACAAGTATCACAAGAAACAATCAGCAGACGTTTACGAGCAATGGGAAAGATCAACAAACTCGGTAAATGGGTCCCACACAATTTGAATGAACGTCAAATGGAAAATCGCAAAGTCACTTGTGAAATGCTGCTTCAACGCTACGAAAGGAAATCCTTTTTGTATCGAATTGTGACGGGTGACGAAAAATGGATTTATTTTGAAAACCCAAAGCGGAAAAAATCATGGCTTTCACATGGCGAAGCCGGTCCATCAACACCAAGACCAAATCGCTTCGGCAAGAAGACCATGCTCTGTGTCTGGTGGGATCAGACCGGTATTGTGTATTATGAACTTTTGAAACCCGGAGAAACTGTTAATACACAACGCTATCGCCAACAAATGATTAATTTAAACGACGCATTAATTGAAAGACGACCGGAATGGGCCAAAAGACATGGCAAAGTGATTTTGTTACACGACAATGCGCCGTCTCACACAGCAAAACAAGTGAAAGACACTATGAAATCGCTTGGATGGGACATCCTACCACACCCGCCGTACTCCCCAGACCTGGCACCATCTGACTATCACCTCTTCGCGTCAATGGGGCACGCGCTCGCAGAGCAGCACTTCAGCAATTTCGAGGAAGTTGGAAAATGGCTCGACGAATGGTTTGCCGCAAAAGACAAGCAGTTTTTCTGGCATGGTATTCATAAATTACCTGAAAGATGGACGAAATGTGTAGAAGCCGATGGCCAATATTTTGAATAAAAAAAAAATTAATTTCCCTTGAAAATTACGTGTTCTTTTTGATCAAAAACCGGAAAAAACTTATGCATACACCTAGTATTTATTGTATTTATTGTAAAGGAAGAAAAGGGTCGTTTGATCCACTGTGGTAGGTTTCGTGTTAAACACGTGCTGATAAATGTTGTCCTTTCTTGACTATTTTGAATGTATTCTTGAAAATTACGTTCTCTCTTCACTATTTCGAATGTATTTTTAAAACTCACGTTTTATTTTTATCATTTTGGACGGTCTCTCTCAAATAATGTTCTTCCTTTCTTAAAAATAATATTCTTAAAATTCATGTCCTTTCTTGACCATTTTGTACATATTTTAAACAATGACAACTTCTTTTGATCATTTGGAACATATTTTAAACAATAACAAATTCTTTTGACAATCTTGAATATATTTTAAACAATGACAGCTTCTTTTGACCATTTCGCACGTATTCTGAACAGTGACGATTTGTTTTGATCATTTGGAACATATTGTAAACAGTCAAAATCTTCCTTGGCCATTTTCACAGCATTTTATAAAATGGCGATTTTCCTTGAACATTTTCTACATGTTTTAGAACCTGATTATTTTCATGATCGCTTACAATATATTTTAAGTAAAGATGAAGTTCTCTGAACATTTCAGACATATTCTAAACAATGGCAATTTTTCACGTCCGCCTCGAACATATAAATACATTTATCAATATTTCCTGAGGTATTCTGCATCATGGCAATCGTCCTTGGTCATTTTGAATACATTTCACGAAGTGACAATTTTTCTTGGTCCTATGATTATATTTTGACAGTTCGTCACGATGGCAATAATTATCTTCTGAAAATAAACAGCTTCTCTTCATCAAAACCTCTAAAACCTTCTCGAACAATCTTTACCATTTATCTTGTACACATCCTGGGATTTGGCGACACAAACAAAAATTATATCACTGTCCACAAAATGTGCGACATCAGGCCTGCGGAGAACTCTTTTGTTTGCAAAGACACCAGCGCATCGCGTGTCCTTAGCAACGCTCTGCCAACAATTACGTGACAAAACCGCGCGTCTAACGCCGTTCGACTGTGAGCATTAACCCCTTGGCTACTGTGGGCGTCTAAAGGCGCTCAGAAATTTTGTATTTCTGACACTGAGGGCATCTATAGGCGCTCGACATATTGGGTTGTTCGGAAAGTAATTTCTGGTAATATACTGGCCATTCTGGTCCAATACCTTATGCCATCTTTCTGGTAGTAGCATAATTCCACGCTCATAACATTTTTAGTCTTTGCTGGCAAAAAACTGATCGAGGTGATTTTGACCTCCTCATTTGAAGTGAAGGTTTTACCGTCTAAAAAATTTTACATTGACCGGAACAAATAATAATCCGAAGGTGCAAGATCTGGAGAATATGATGGGTGTGTCATTGTATCCCATTCAAGCTGTAAAAGCTTTTGGCGAGTGACCAAATTTGTATGAGGTCTCCCATTATCTTGGTGGAACACTAAACCTTTTCTGTTGATTAATTCTGGCCTTTTCTGTTGAAGTGCATCATTCAGTTTGTCCAGCTGATGACAGTAGACTTCCGAATTAATTGTTGTGTTATCCGGTAAAAGCTCAAAAAAAAACGATTCCTTTAAAATCCCACCAAACAGACAACATCACCTTTTTTTGATGGATATTAGCTTTGGAAATGCTTTGAACCGGTTCATCTTTTTTGCTCCATGAGCTCTTGCGTTTGACATTGTTATATACAACCCATTTTTCGTCCCCAGTAATAATGCGCTTCAAGAATGGATCATTTTCGTGACGTTTGAGAAGCGAAACACAGACGTCAACGCGACGACACAAATTTCTCTCCGTGAGAACATGGGGAACCCATATATCAAGCTTCGAGGTTAAACTCAGGCCTTTCAAGTGGTCATAAACAGTTGAATTTGATAAATTTAACCTCTCACCGATCTCATGTGTTGTTATTTGCCGGATTGCATCAACTAATACCTTTATCGTGTCTTTATCAGCATCAACCGGCCTTCCAAAACGTGGTGCATCTTCGACATCAAAATTGCCGGATCGAAATTTTGCAAACCAGTTCTGGCACTTGCGTACTGTCAACATATCTTCTCCATACACATCGGTTAATTTCTTTCTGGCTTGAACAGCATTTGTATCTTTTCTATAGTAAAAAAGTAAAATATGACGAAAATACTGCTTATTGCTCTCCATATTTAAAAGGGCACCAACCAAAAACTACTGCGTAGAATCACTTGGATTTTTTCACACATAAGCCTTGCTATATCAGCTCTCAAAACATATAATGACTATGCGGCTATAATGACTCTGTCGGGAAAAAACGAAATTACTTTCCGAACAACCCAATACATTGTCTGATAATAATGACAAGACTGCATCTACTTAGACCTTGTCCCATATTTATTACAATATCTACGTCAATGAAGAGATTCATTCGAAGCATTGCAATGAAGATACTTTTATAACTTCTGGAATTGCGAAAGAAAAACTTACGAACCAGTCAATTTGACTGGTTCAGTACTTCTAGTATGAAATTATAAGAACTGAGCTAACACACCGATGAAAAACATAAGTGCATCTTTTTCCACCATTTATTTGTCAATGTTTTCAGGTACGTTTTTAAAAATCTTTAATTTATCATAATTCATAATAAAAATCTTTCCTTCTGTCGGAAAAAAAACGAAATTACTTTCCGAACAACCGAATAGTTTGGCTTGTGAAAATATCTTGTGAAATACTTTACGTTAATATTAAATTCCTAATATTTGTACTCACTCGGTCCAAAGAAATAAATAATTCCTTTTTCATGTAGTGAAATTCAGTTTTTTGACATATCGAAATATGATTTTTAAAAAATGCATCCCCATCCAAAAGTTCGCCGATCCCGGCCCAAATCGTAACTCAATTTCTACCGTATGATACGGCCGATGCGTATCAAAGTCTGCAGTAGTCAAGGGGTTAAGTTGTGAATTTTCCTGGGTAAATGACGTGACCGCGCGTCACAAGGTTGAAATTAACTCCTGTGACGTCTCGGGTGGCGCGTTACAAGGGAAATAGATCCGAAGCGCGCGCGAATCCACGCGCGGCGGTTCATAGTAAATTAGTTAAGTACTCGGGGAACAAGGACTCGCGACACCGCGGGACAACTGCTCAGCGTGTAATCTCTGACACGTCGTTGAACCAGAAAGTCGCGTGTGCACAAGGCCGCCGTTGTACACGCCGGATACGTCGAAAACGACGCGTTTGTGTCAGCGACCCGGTGCGGTTCTATGCCTGTCGCTAAAATAAAGAAAGAGTAACGGCCGTGGACACGGGAGGAACGCGGGAGACAAGAGAGTCGAAAACGAGGAAAAAGAAGCGCGAGAGCAGAGAACGGGGAGGAGCAGAAGCAGAAGAAGAAGAAAGGCGACGGTAGGAAACGATGGAGAGGCAGATGTGATAAATGATAATTGCGCAAAAGTACCGCGGAGGACACGAGTAACACCCGTTCCTCATTAGAGGCTTGTTAGGCCGCCGAGACACAGAGTGACGGAATGCGAAGAGAGAACCAGAGGGCACAGAAGTCGGAGTGTTCGCGGAGGCGCCGTCTTTTCTGTTTTACACGCTTTATCTTCTATCCTTTCACAGCCGTCTGTTCTTGTTTTAGGTCAACTGCCGGCAGAGGCTCTGCTCTCTTTCCGTCTTAATAACCGATCGCTTTGATCGCACTCGCGCCACCCTCGCTTGTCCGAAATCGTCAAATGCGATGCCGCACAATTAGTTTCTCTGGCGAACTCTGGCGCCGTTTGATACGGCCCTTTCAAAGCGCGCGGAACACCCACGAAAAAAATCTTTTGACACCGGTCGGCCATTCGCACAGCTGCCGCGCCGCGTCTTTTCATCGCGCTTGTAAGTTGCACGGAGAAGTTGTAACGCTGTTTAGAAACTTTGTCGTTCGCTCGCGCGCTTCCCATAGCTGTAGAAGCGCATCGTTTTTACCTGTGAGATAATATTGTTCGAACTATCCTCGTGCGGCGAGATAAACGTCGGAGATTTTGTAGGTGTTCAGATGCGAATAGCGGCTTGAGAATATTTTTAAATGAACGAAGAGGTTTATAGTACGGACGCCTGTGTTACGCTGTTTTTCAGGAACCGTCGTGATCCGATGTTTCAGGAACCGATGTTTAACCCCTTTGCCTACAACAACGAGTCAGACTCGTGATTAAGATTTCGAACAGAATCTTCTAAACATGTATTTCTTTAATCTTCTTTAATCCGAAATAACATTCTATTTAACTGTTAATCGCATACAATCATTAAAAAATAGCTACGCACGCGCTAACTACAAATTTGCTTTTTCTTTTTGTCGTTCTGCAGAGGACAAAAAGAATCTAGTCACTGTTATTACAAAATAAATCATAGGTCAAGGGGTTAATTAGCATTTTTGCCAGAGCTTGGGACGCCGGTTTATTATTTTATTACATTGTAATAAAAATCCCGCAAAATCCGAATAAATTTTTAAAAGACAATAGAGACTAGCCAATTTCAACGCTCGGTAGATTTAGTACTAAAATCTCATCCTCTGTACAAAATTGATTTCATACACGTTTTCTTTCGTTTTGGAATCGATCGAAGCAGCATGTAAAGGTTCGAGAATTAACTAACAGAATTATATCCCATGTGTTCTTAACTAATTCATTGTGTAAATTAAATCTTTTCTTTCGATTACAATTAAATAAAAACCTGAAATTCACACAAATCAACATTAAATTTTTATTTTCAACAAATCTTAAGTTCACATGATGAACAACAGCAAAATGAGCATGAAACTCTGAATATACAGACGAGAATGAATATCAACAATATCAAATTATAATTACATGCAGCTTCTCGAACATTATCACGACACACGATTGGCCAATGCCACTTTCACATGAAAGCCAATCAGGCTCTCTAATTTTTTTAAGCTGTTTTTCTGATTTTAAAAGCTGTTTTCTCAATACTTGTACACTGTCTATTATGAACTGTCACTGTGAGTCCAGTCTGTTGGGTTTTCAACTGATCCGTCGAGCATTATTTCATTAATTAGTCGGCACACGTTGTGCAAACACATACAAGGTCCGAAGGAATTCTTCAATTCTACCGTGGACAATAAACACGATCTTTTAATTCAAATTGGAACTTTGCAACATCGAGAATTATAAATGCCGACTGAATCACGATCGATATATCTTCTACAATAGGCTCTTTAATTTCGAACTATTTAAGAGACAAAGGGTATAGCGACAATAGATTACAACAACGAAAGAATTGAAATCGAAATGAAGGACCGATGAATCGCGAATTCAGGCCGTGTTTTTACATTGTTCAGTTAAATTGGCTGCTCCTGAAGCAGCGAGCATCGCTGTAGCCAATTTACGGGACAACCGCACGGTGATTTGAATTTTTACAGCAGTTTGAAGGGTTTCATTTTACTCTGGCCAACGGTATTATTGTTTAGCATACGCCGCGGATTTACGGGCCCGACATTTCGACCCGACCTTTCGACCCACCCCCTTTTTCCGTTACTTTTCGCGAAGCTCGTTACTCCTTTCGGAACAGCCGCCGCTCGGAGTGGCTTCTCCGCGGCGAAGTTTCTCTCTGGTATTTGATTTAATAGGACGCTATAAAAGGGGCGTACCCCCCTCCCCCTTCTCCGGGTGCGCGCAGACGTTATTTTGAAAATGTGGAAGATTCCTGGGATACAAACATGTCACGACGCGACGGCGACATGAAAGCCGTAATTTAAGAACCGCCGCGCGGCGCTTTTGAATGAGAACTCAAATCACTCGGTACCTTCGTCCAACGTTGAATGCGTTTCCAACGGGGTCTGACGTACACCGGATTCAGATCCGAAGCCGCGGACGAGGACATCTGTACTTGGATGTGAATTTTCGAGGAATCTGGGATTTTATCAAACGCGAAGCTTCTCGTTTTTGGGATTAGGAAATTAAGCGGCACGAGTTTCAATGAAGCGATTAAAATCCGAAACGTAAAAGCTGCCTGGGAGATGTTATTTCATTTGCTGCTGTATATACGTAGATAGGATAGAGATAATTTCAGACTTATTGAAATAATCTTGCGCACGCGGAAAATGGAACTCCGCCGAATTGGTCTTCTGTAATATTTACAATTGCTAAAGAATGGGTTGAAAGATTAAGATAAAATATAAGAAGTTGTTCCGTAAATAGTATTCCATCGTGTCGGCACCACGACCACGAGATTTTTAAGTTTGATAAAAAGTTATACGCATACCCGGTGGCACCGGTCTATTGGCGCATGCTGATAGGAGGCGAATTTACATGACTAACTATGTTGAAAACGAAGAATAATGTTCTTTCGTTTATCGAAAACGAGTACGCCTGTAAAATCGTGGCAAAGGAAGAACAAAATAGAGCTGATAAACCATTTTTTCAAGAAATTAGTATGTATTGAGTCGTCCCATATGTTTGCACATTTCGTGAATTTTAATTGCCATTTAACTCTTTGCATTTGGAATTGTCTTAGCTGCGGAAATCAAGGCATTTCTTCTGACCTAGAATATTTTCAATCGACGTGATTATTTTCTCCTTTGTATAAGCAATCTTTTACTATTATTCATTCTTGTAACAGTTACATTTTTATCCATTTCTTAGTGATGTAAAAAGTGTTTTAAACAATAACAATGACAATTTTTAGTGGTATCTCAGAGTCATTATTCGAGTAACAAAAGTTAATTTAACTGTTAGAAACTATACAATTAAACGACGTTTTTGGTCCTCCAGTGGTGCAAGCTGAAAGGAGATTAATTTATGTGAGCAAATAAGTTGAAAACAAACAATGATATTCTTTCCTTTTCGAAAACGAGTTCGTCTGTAAAACCATGGCAATAACATCTTTGGTAACATACGTTCTAACGGAGGAAGCGCGCCGATACACACAGTAGGACATTTAAAATACGCCACCTGAACATCTCACTTGCCTTTGAAGACAGAAAGAAATACATCAGACCAAACTTGCTCTGACATCGAGGGGTGTATACATTTTTTATAAATAAAAGCGTCGAGGAGGTTGAAGGTGAAATTTTATTTTAATGGAACGATATTTAACGATTTTTATTTACATTCTTGATAGAGTTTGACACTCCGGGACAAAACGATAGCACACTTTAAAATTAACGTAATTTTTACTTATTTAACATTACAACCAAGGTTTTGTTTTTATACATTCTTGCAAAATAGTTCTACAATTATACACAAATGAAATTGAATCAAACTACGCCAGTCTAGACAATTTTATTAAAAAAAAAGATCTTTTATGGAAATGTAGTAGGACAAAATGATAGCACATTTCTAAAAACATTTCGCTATTCATATTTCCTGTTATAAATTTGATTTCCATTTTACCATAGTACCCGATACCGCGTCAAATTATCGCACCACACCTCCCATTTGCCGACAACTCAAAACACTGTTCCTCTTTTCGCATATCCTGAAAATAGTAATTCAGACCATTGGGTCCATCCAAGTTAACGCGTTGACTGCCACGGCACTTTCAAGGATTCCGGTCCCAGAAGCCAATTTAATTTAATCATATTATATTATTAAAAACGTTCATTATAGTACATATTAATCAACAAAAATTGTTTTAAAAATTATCACAAACAATAAAAATATTATTCTGCTTGAATACCTCTTGTATAAACTCTTACTTTTTGAGTAAACTTGAATAAACTTTTGTTTTTTTGAATGCACTTTGCACAATTATATGTTTTGTTAATGTATTAATAAATTTTCTGGTCATTGATGCCAACCCTGATTTTTTCTTCTCTTTCCAGAGGCCAACTATTCATATTTACACTTTTATTGTACGACCTTTGTCGTAAATGTACAAAATTGATCTGAAAAGAAGCTACGAGATAACTCGTAGTTGGCTTCCTGGGCAGGTAAACAACTTACGATAAATCTCGTAGTTGGCAGTCAACGTGTTAAACCTCTTTCCATCCGTAAATATTATTCTTCGCCATTTCTTTCGCATATGAATATTCTTTTCCGCAAAGTGTAATCGATTCATCTTATGTCGCACAGTTAACAATGGCTTGTTCTTCAATTTTCTTCGTATTATGAATTTGCATTTTTGCAAAACTCGTCTCACATTCTTTATATCAGTGTCTACACCAAGGCTTCGAGCAATTTGCCTTGCAGTCATCTTAGAATTTGATGCTGCTCTTAGTATAGCACGTCGTTTATTCGCACTTACTATTTCTAAAAAACAAAACTGTAAAATTTGAGTTACATTTCTTGAGAGCGGTTGCAGAGAGAAGGCTGGAATCCCTTTGTCGCCGTCACGGACAAATTCGCCACTGCAAGAAGGCGGTTATTCCAACAGTTTATTTTACGAATATCTAAACAAATTAAGACCGAGCGGGTATAACATGTCCAGAAAGAAAAATAGCTAGGAACGACGATCTTGACAACATATTTCAAGATCAGTGAAATAGGTAAGGAAGCCCCTTTCCGGATAATCGCTCAAAATTTAACGAAGTGTCAAAAACAATACAACTTATTAAAATTGACAAATTACCCAGGAAACATCGTTCGCAAACGCGGACACGCTCCCCAATTCCCATCGAAAGAGCACGAGGAACACCCCATCGTGAGAATCGACGTTCCACTCGCAGTTCGATCTGTCCTGCGACAAACCCCTAAAGAATAACGGATCCGGTTCGTCGTAAAAACTGAAGGAACGCATCCTTTAATACTCGACTCCACTTACATCCTCCGTGATTAATGATCCACCATCGATTCTCGTTAAGCTCTCCTTCTCATTATGCGATTAATCCGCGCGGTGCGAGGTAGCCGGCTCGTTTCTCTCGCTCTTCAAATCTATCAATAACAACGAACTCTCCCCTCGCGGTACAGACGAAACGCGTTTATATTACGCGAATCGATCCCCGCGTCGCCGCCATCGCAAACGGAACTTATCGCGAAATGAAAATCACTGTTTCGTACCGTTGGAGCCGGGTCACGGAGCCCGCAGGAAAATTGCGCGCTGTTAAGGAAGCGAATCCGAAAGAAATTGTGGCGGACCGGATAAAGGAGTTCAGATGAGACGAGACGGAGGGCGAGATGGGAGACGGGACGGGGGATTCCGAAATAAAAAGAGAGTTCGGGGAAGCCAGTTTATGCATGTAAATCGTCCGTCCTGACTCGCTGTTTGTTGTTCTTTGCTTCGGCAGAGCGCGTCGGCGTTTTACGTGCGCCGCTGTATTTTATTGCGAAAGGTAACTATATATGCAGATACGTGCACACACGGGCATGCGCGCACCCCGTAACCCACCACCATACATATACATGGGGCCGAGGGTTTCGTTTTTCCACCCCCGCTTTTGTACCCTACACCTCCGGTAGCTTCCCACCCCTAGCTCTCCCTGCAACACCCCCTGAATTCCCTTCGGCGGATCAACTCGCGGTGCATGCACTTTTCGCAGCCGGTCGATTCATCGAAAGTCCATGTATTTGCGTTATGTATATTCCTATAAATAATGGATCTGATATACGGTGTCCGATATCTTTTCCGTCCGCGCGGCCCGCCTCGAGCCACTGCCAAAATTGCGCCGATGCATTTCAATTTTGCCGGGGATCGACGGTGATTTATGCGGTCGTTGTCGGTTTTCGAGAGGACGACGGACGCCCGGCGAAGACACTCCCATGGTTATGTTATGTATCTAGGACTGAGTTATCTGGTTACGTCACTTCGATTTCGCCCGGCACCGACTCGCGGAGATGCGAGTTTATGGCAGCACTCCGGAGAAATTAGCGGAGAAGGAAAATATTCCCGAGAGACGTGTGACTTGTTATTCGAACGTGAACGTGAAGAATGAGTTCAGCTTTTGGAAATCTGCGCTATTGATTTTTCCGAAGAAACGGCAATGTCTGCGATAACTAGACTTCGGGGTGCTATGCAGAATCAAAATTTTGATAATAAGATATGAATTCTTATTTGACGTCTTTATTTTTTTAGAAGATGTTTAATGCTAATCCTTGTTGTTGAGGCTTCCTTTCAGTTTCAGTAAAATTAAATTTGAGTTTAAGATTGTCTGTCCGTTGCCGACTCGTTCCCATTATACTATACAGCAACGGTGATATTATTTTGCAAAGAGAATGTTCCACGTTATAACCTCTGTTACAAATTGTGGCTTTCATTTCCAGAAAGTTAAATTCGGATTTAAGCATGTCTGCACGTTGCCGACTGTTTTTACTTGCACAGTGATGCAAACATTTCCTGTCGAGTTTGCATCGTATCTTCTACATGCATTTATCTTTTTAATATAAATTTTTATAATAGTAGACTTTTCTATAATATAGTATGGTAGCATGGTTTCAATTAAAAACATGTTCTTCAGCATCTTTATAATTTAACCCTTTCCACTCGAAGCAATTGCAGTTTCAAAATCAAGTTGTTCCTTGTTTAATCTCGAACATTATCGTTCTTGTAATATTTTCAATATTGTGTGGATAAAATTGAACCTGATCTTCTCGTACAATTGTACTTTTGGCAATTTGTAAAATACGAATGACTTTCATCGTGTGAAAGAAACTTTAAAGTATGCCGTGGCTATTTTGACTGATGCCTCTGAATCACCTTTCCAGTGCAAAGGGTTAAAAATTTGTAAAATATCGAAAAGTGATTAGTACATCTTTCAAATAACATGTATATAATTTCCTGGGAAGTAATTAGTACAATCCAGTATAACATTTTCATCACCAATTGTGATCAATATTAAGTCTTCATCCATTAGCAAATATTTAACAGTCTTTCTGACATTAAGTAATTAACAGTTGAGAGTTTCTAATCAATTTTCCAAAAGTGATAACAATTTCGCTCATAATCCATCGAATTATATGGACGATTATGGTCTAAAAACTTTTTGCAAAGTTATTATTCTTTCTTTTAGTACTGCCATAAATATATTTATTAAATCATTTCCTATGAACGTATTTTAATAATTAAAAAAATTGTAAAATATCGAATCTGGTTTCGTTTTTTATCCATGATGGCGGGTTTAGTGTTGAATCGTTGTTTCCATGCAGTTGTAGAGGTTTAATGAAATACGAATGTGGGTGCTTACGCGAAAATTGGTAGCGGCGCATGCGAAATTTCTTGATTTGGTGCCAACGATCGAGCCCTCCAAAAAATGGCAGCACCACCCACGAGTTAAACGCTCCTCTTTCGCTCGGCGGCGATCATTATCGCGTACGCTCATCCCGCGATGATAAATCACGCGAACGACCAATAAACGCCAAGCGACGTGTAGGTCAGAAAAACGGATCGGGCACGGCCCGCAAAATTCCCAAGCGCGCAGGATAAATCCATCGCGCAATTGGTTAATTAACGGGGACATCTTTACGCGGCTGCGACAAACGATCGGACCCGAGCAAGAATTATCAGCGACGATTGAACAGTCAGCGGCCGCAGATGTTAGTCCCACGATGCGTCATTTTCAATTTAATCCTCATGATTCTCGGTGAGAAAAAATCTAATGTCTTCAGCAGTCCGGGCTCCGTTTTATCCCTCCGTACTTGTCAATCTCCGAACTCTACTTGTTGGCAAAAATAGCTGCACATATTTTCTAGCCAACAATTTTTATTCATAAATTTATGCCGAAGATATACTCACGGATACTAATTATAACACAGAGTAGCCGAAAAGTCACCAAACCATCTTAAAATGCAATGATCCTATTACTTTTTAAATATATATTTATGTATTTAATATTTCAAATATTAATATTAACATTTATAATACTAGAATATTAAAATTTGTAATAGTAGGATATTAGAATATTAAAATTTGTAATCGTAGAATACTAGAGTATTTAAATTTGTAATAGTAGAATATTAGAATATTAAAATTTGTAATCGTAGGACACTAGAGTGTTTAAATTTGTAATAGTAGAATATTAGAATATTAAAATTTGTAATAGTAGAATATTAAAATATTTAAATTTGTAATAGTAGAATATTATAACATTAAAATTTCTAATAGTAGAATATTAGAATATTTAAATTTATAATAGTAGAATATTATAACATTAAAATTTGTAATAGTAGAATATTATATTATTAAAATTTGCAGTATCAGAATATTAGAATATTAAAATTTGCAATAGTGGAATATTAGAATATTAAAATTTGTAGAAGTAGAATATTAGAATATTAAAATTTATACTATGAGAATATTAAAATTTTAAATATCACAATATTAAATTTTAAAATTTATATAATACATGTACATTATAAATAAATCCTAGTCCAGTGACTTATAACTAGCCTATTAAAAATAAGACGTAAACAATAGGTATGTAATGACAATAAATCAATGGACTTCCGGTCCATTGTGTATTATTTCTTAATACAGAATAGGAAGAGAATACATAAAATACATTTATAAATGTGGAATACATTTGCATCCGTCGCTCAGCCATAGCAACAAACATAAAATGAACATGCTAACATTACAAATCCCGTTAAACTCGAAAGAAAATGGTTAAAATGAATGACTTAATAAGCTCGAAGCAAATGAAGAAATAAAATATGCAACCAGTCGTTCAAACAAGCAAAGTTATTAACATATTCATGATTTAAGCTATTGCAGAGTGTAATTCACTGTCACGAAAGTAATCAGAGTACATTTATATGAAATTATATTTTCATGTACGATTGCACAGACTCTTCTCGTAACTCGTGAGCCATTAGATACTGTCTAATATCGTTTCATGATTATCATATTTTAGATTCATAGAAATTATGTGGAACGGGAAGTCGGAATTTTTCCTCAGAGGTAGAAATATCTCTTACTCAGGACTAAATATTCGTTTCTGGAACCACGTTAACCCTTTTAACGGTCACAAAGCACCGACAAATAGCAGAAAATTGAATTCTAGCAGTTTCTAAGATATGTGAAATGGAAAACAGCGAATCAGTGGCAAAGATCCGAATGTAATTCAACGTTCGAGGAGAATTACGTTTGGAAATGTCCCAACTTCGAGCCATTTTCCTTCCTCTTTTCACTGCATCAGCCGAGTGACTCAGCATTGGTTGTCGTCTCTTGGACGACGTTCGTCTTGAAGAAGACTAATGACTCGGTTAGGTGAGAGATTAGGGAACAAATGAACAAATACCGATGTCACCTGGGCACGCGGCTAAGTCAAATAGTTATGCAAATTTCGCTGTGCGTGTCGATCATGCAATTTGAGGCATTCCAACCATCTATTTGTATTCTGTCACATACTCGACGCGGTACATTGGCACTTTTACATGGGAAACGTCATCTTCTCTGTAATCATTTACAAAGAATGTTTGCTAAACCATACGTTCCAAAAACTATGAAACTTTGTGTGTAAGTAGAGTAAATCTTGCTCGATAAAACTCTATTTTTTTCGAATTACTTTTCGCAGTACGAAGATAAAAGCAACTCTTGAAAAACTGTCAATATTTTGTTTTTCGTGAAATATGTCAAGAATGCAGATTAGTATTTTCACACTTTACGACTGAAAACTTTTTAATGGATCTCTCAACGTAGATAGCAATTTTTATTGCGAATCAACTGGGCATCCTCGGTAACGATACCTAATAATTTCATTAAACATTACAATGTAAAAGTAATTTTTAAGCTTCGTTTTGCTACAGCACAATTATTAAAAATTCTATTAACAGGTTTCCGGTCGGTAAACTGTTAAAAAAATTCAATTAAAACTTGCACAGTACTATTGTCTCTGCAAAACTGTTAACAAAAATTTGTTTAAAATTCATGATTTTTATGAAACGGATTTTTCATGGATTTAAAAAGTACATTTTCAACAGTTTCGTAGACACAATAGGGCCGTGCAACTTTCGTTTAACTTTTTCTGTTTTTTATGAAATTGATGGAAAGCGGCTATAACGAAATATTTTTATTTATTTATAAATATGAATACCATATAGTTCAGTTTCAACTACAAAAAGGAAGAACAAAGGTTACTGTTTGGAGAATGTTAAGGAGTTAGTTGTGTGATGCGGTACAGGTAGCAACGTGCATAAGTAGAATAGGCGTTTAATGCACAGACACGTAGCGAAACTAAATGTTGTTGGTTAGACTGCGAATTTCGTGGGCGAATAATAAAAATCAGTAGATTTAATTCAAAAGAATTATATTCAGAGAATTTCGAAACGCAATTATATTGCGTTTAACTAGTAAACATTATCAACAGTCCAATAATCATTTTGTATTCGAAACTGATGTTCGTAAGAACACGCTTGACAAATTTTTCTGCAACACGACTGAACATATTTTTAAGAAAACATCCGTTAAAAATATATTATATATTTTATAAAACTACAAAAAGATTATAAATAAACATAATATATATATAATACAATATAATACAATATATATGTATACTTTAATATATATACATAAATAATTGTAGGCAGTTGTCTCGTAAACTGAGATAATTCAGATTTTTAAGTTTGCAAAAGAATGCCAATGCACGCAAAGATATTGCAGCAAGACAAAGAGAACGAAATCCTTATGGTACGAGCACGGCAGAGATATAAACCATAAATACGGTTCACCGGCTCCGGAGGGTATCCTGAACTATCCAACCCTTATTTATAGAATTACAGTTTTCAATTTTCGAGGGTCTCCTTCAACTCTGTGCTCGACAAAGTGTCTCAAGAGGGAGAAATCAGCTGTGGACAGTTCCATAACACTCCATCAGCCACTAAACATCTCCTTCATCTCCGTTCCGGCACGAGACATCGACGTTCTCAATGTATTTCCCGAAGTCCTCTCCATTTCAGAGGACTGGTCTGCGCGTCAGGACTTACGCTCGACGACGGATCTGTTCTTTCCTTCCTTTCCTCGAAGAATAATGGACATTAATGGCGGCCGCAGCTAAACAGCTCTCTCTCTGTCGACGGTTCTTCTCAACCTTTTCTTTTCCGGCTCGGTAATCCGGGGGTCAAATAAAATCATTTACGAGCTGAATAAGGGTCTCGTGCCCGCGCCACTTTCGACCCGCCCGTGAAAGTACTCGGCTTGAGTGCTGATTATAATCCCCTCCCGCCTTGCTAGAAAAGAACCGCTGGATCATCCGGCGTCATTGTCCGGAAATGATTGTCTCGGCTCACCTGCGGCCGTCGAACGTTCCATCCGCGGAAACGTGTTACACAAGTTTCGTCGGTGTTTGCTATTGAAAGTAGTTCCTGTGGAATCCGAGTCACGTTTGCGCGCGCACGAACACACGCGTGCTGAGTTTAGGGTTGAAAACTATTTATAACGGGACGCCGAGCATGCTGGTCGCTCCAGCGGTTCTTAATTGACTTTCCTCTCAAGCGCCGCTGTCGCCTTTGAACTCGCCCTGCGAGGCAACGTTACGCAGAAATATTTGCTGCGATATTAAATTATTAATCATCGGCGCCCGTTACGTTTGTTACTACCGCCCCTTTCATCCTTCCGCGGCACGAGAGCTGCTCACCTTGAGGCATTCCGTGCTCAACCCCTGCGACAATGCCGAACGTTTTCTACGATGTTCGATAGAATTGTACGTGACAATTACTAACAAATATTCCTTTTGTTATTTTATGTCAAGCTATTATAAAATTTTCACTGGGGCGAGTCACTGAGATACCTAACAATTGAGCCGTTTATTTTGAAAGTGACTTAAGTCCATTTATGCTCGAATCGAGATATTGAAGGGTTTGCGTTGGATCAAATTTAAAAATATGGGTAACAGATAACATAATAGAATAATGGTTTTGGGTTCCTAAAGGTGTTACATTTATCATCCCAATTAGCATAATTAACATTATCGAAGAAATAATATTTTTTTTATGGCTATGAATGGACTTATACAATTTTCAAAATCAATAAAACGACGTTTTCAATTATTAAGAAAGCACAAGTCCATAAGAAAAGTAAATTTCCCTTGAAATAAAATAAATGTATACACTTTTATGTTATAAAATAAAAAAAAAATTCAACTTTCATTCTTTATTAAATAATTTTTACATTAAATTTAATATAGTTTTATTAATTATTATTCAGTCTTCTCCAGTTTATGTACGCGGGAGGGATTTAAAATAACTGTGGTGTGGAGGTGGTATATAATGTAATAAATCCATTAAGTCCTTATATTTTAGGCTTGTGAGTGATTTAGGTTTTTTGGATAGTGATGCCAACTGGATATTATTAAGTTTTTCGGTCTTCCCCGTTACGGTAGTAAATCCAATGTTTTGAATGGTGCATCCTCACTCATTGTCGTTTCGTAGTATAACTTGTATGAATCGCTTCTCAAAAATCTCATCCAACATACTTTAAACCAATTTACTCTTTCACCGTCAATACTTTTTAGCCTTTTAAAAATCGCATTTTCTATGGACAGGCACTGTTCCGTTGTTTCCACTTTTAAAATAAACGGCTCATATAGCGCCTTGCATTGCGAGCGAACTCTATCTCAAAATAAATTTGTAAAACGTTATAAATGGTCTAATTTCACTGCAAAAGAATTTACAAAATTGTTTTTGCGATTAAATTGTTAGAAAATAGGGTTCATCCTTATTTATAAATAAGGTTCCGTGGTGCGTGCCCAAACCTTAGCGAATTCGTTAAATTAACCTGGTATTCTTTGCGTAGGTACGATATTTTTGCTCAGCACTAAAAGGGTTAATGTGACACATATCATTTATATAATATTGTTACGATGGGAGCTGTCAACTTTTTCATCGCTTCATCAACCAGAAAATTTTCGTGTTACAAAATCTTAACGATTTTAAATATATTAGTAACAAGTTGCCTCAGAATGAAAAGATCTAGTAAAAATGTAACTATTATGGTAGCTGACTCGAATTTTTTTTTAAATGGACTTACGCCACTTTAAAAATAAACGGCTCAATTCCTATTCGAAATGTGATTAGACTCTGGATTTTATGCAGAGTGTCTTAACCCTCAGCGCTCCAATGGCTCTTCTGAGGAGACACTAAAAATTGCCATACTATTATTCGAAACAGTTTTTGTATCACTATATTTGCGTTTAAGAAATCGGTAAAAATTCAACTGTTGCAGTTGACACGTAACACGTTGAATGCCACGGTGGTCACCGGTGATCGGCGCCATTGCGTCGTTTAAGAGTGATTATCATTAAATTAATGGCATCGAGCATCGGTTTGTTATCGTGGAAGTTAACCAGATTCTAGTATGAGGTGAGAGCTTCGTTACACAGTAACTAACAATTCTCTTTAACAACATGATCATTTCTATGAACGAAATAAATGAAACTTTTCTGCAGTACATAAAATTCGCTCGGCAGTTAACGTGGTAATAAACTTTCTGTGCATGAAAAGAAATAAACCATGTACAATGGAAATATTTTACATTAAAAAGTATCTCGATTTTGGAATTAAAATTGCTAAGAGTGCAAAGGGTTAAACATAGTGATACCCAGAGTTATTCTAAGAAACTTTGTAAAATAACTGCAGAAATATTGGAACACTCTGTATATTCGCGATGGAAATAATAAACTAAATACAAAGCTGTGTAGATACCTTTAAATTCCTAATATCTGTACTTTATTACATTATTTCAGTGTAGTAAAATTATTAACAGAAGACGTACATTCTTATTTAACTTCCGTTTGTCATAATGGATCCAGAAAATTCTTATTATGCATCAGGATTCGTACATGAGTCACTGAAACGTCAATTTATATTTTTCTTATAAATTAATACTAAAAGCTTTACTGTACACTGTTCTAATTGACACACGACTAAATTAACAACGAACAACAATTTATGAAATACAAGATGTTTAACCAGATCCGCAACACACGAACATCCATTCCATTGTTACGTTTGTATTTTTGTAAACGTATATTTTCGTTGCTTCCGCAAAGAGAATTTTCTACACAGTATATGCTAACTACGTACAACATTTAGCACATAATTAAAAAGTACAAAAGGAAACGTTCAGTGACACAGAAAAACGTTTCACAGTATCGAATGAATTCCATAAAAAACCTATATCTTTTTTCCAATAGGAGTTTTTTTTAACTTTTCAAAGCAATTTCATGTTTTTGTTATATTTTGCAGCACGCGTTGTAATATAGATCGTCCCGTTCGAATCACTGGCAGTCAATAAAAAAAAAAATGGTGGCACAGTGTCATCATAAACAAAAAACTGAAGAAGTGTATATATATATACAACGATTCGTGACGCGTTTCGTTTGAGAAACACTGCCAGTTTAAATGATTTCTTCGTCGAAACGAGATTGCGAGAACTCGGTCAGGTTCGACGGTGTTTTCGGTCGCAACAAAAATACCGGAAGCTGAAAAGCACTCCGGCATTGTTAATTGTAATTCGATTTGCTCTCGAGGTAGTTACAGTCGTACGAATTGCGGGGGAGTGTGGGAGGGAAGTCGGGGACGTCTGTCGGTTTTGTTGGCGAGGCGAGTTGGTGAAAACCATAAAAGGGTCCTCTTCTTCAAGACGAACGTCGACGTCGTCTAGCTCTTTTCTAGGAGCACTCGAGCGGAGAGTCGAGTGGTCCCGCGTTAGAACAACGAGTTTTATAGAAGTCAAAGTCGTGACTATACGCTACGACGCATGGCGAACAGACCGACTGCACTTATTCTGGTTATATGCACATGTGCTCGTGGAAAATCAACCGCATTCCGCGGAGAATTTCATATAGTGCTACTTACGCAAGTCTGCTTATCTTGCGACACGATCGGAAAGAAATGTTGGAATCGACGCGATGATGTTTGTTTATTGCGTCTCGATAGAGCTCAGCGATATTAGTGAGCCGTAGTCTAACACACTTCTCACCACAGTTGTGTGTGAGGAAGAAAAGAACGATAATCAGAAGACCGGTACACGAACTTTAATAATTATATACACTCCTGACTAGACCGTCACCGTATGTTACAATGTTACTTCAAATTAAAGTTGTGAATAGACAGTGTACAAGTATTGAGAAAACAGCTTTTAAAATCACAAGAACAGCTTAGAAAAATTCGAGAAAAGCAGCTTTAAAATAAAAAGAAGCAGCAGCTTTAACCCTTTGCACTCCGAGCAATTTTATTTCCAAAATCGAGACATTTCTTTTACGTAGAATATTTACATTGTACATGGTTCGTTTCCTTTCTTGGATATTAAATCTGTTACTGTTATTTGAACGTACAATGGTTCAATTTTTAACGATTTATTAAATGCAATTATGGTCGTGTAATAGTTGTTTTGAATAATAGTAGGGCAATTTTTAATGTCACCTCAGAGAAGACATTGGAGTGTTAAGGGTTAAGATATAAATGAATAAACAGCAGCGACCGTCGCAATGATCGAATAATTATACTAGTGTTCATCGATGGGGTGTAAACAACCACCACCAATGAGCAAAATCTCAGAGGCGAACGCGTTGCCGTATACCGGACGAGAGTTAATAAACGTTGCGAGTAAATTAAAACTGTAGTTTATTAAAAAAACACTCCTCGATCTAACTCCGGTCGAAGCAAAGATCGAAGCGCAGTAGAATATGATTCGTCGAAAGACTGACAACTGTTTTAGACACAAATGCGAGACGGACTTAGCAGTAACATGGTGAAAATCTATATGTATATGGCGAATTTTGGGAAACTGCTAGGCTTAAGTAATAGTCCCTTAAAGCGAGAAGAAGATTAGTGCGTCATAGCGATGACTGTCGTGTAACTTAGTAAGGGTTGGTCGAGACTGCATAGTCGAAAACATCTTACTCACTGTTTAATCATAAGATTGGTGGTTGATCATCCAACAGCGTCTACAAAGGACAACCCCTAATAAATCGGCGTCCCATGCTCTGGCAAAGATACTAATTAAAACATCTGGCATTTCAGATGGACGGTTCCTTAGAAATAACGGAACACAGGCGTCCTTGCCATAAACTTCATCACTCATTTAAAGATATTCTTAAGGCGCTATTCGTGTGTTAACAGTGTTTGTTTTGCTGGAATTTTGTGCTCTGTAGCGACCATCGACTTGCGCAGAACTTTGCTACGAAAGCGTCTGATTGGCTTTCATGTAAAAGTGGCATTGGCCAATCGTGTGTCGTGATAATGTCCGAGAAGCTGCATGTTATTATAATTTGATATTGTTGATATTCATTCTCGTCTGTATATTCAGAGTTTCATGCTCATTTTGCTGTTGTTCATCATGTGAACTTAAGATTTGTTGAAAATAAAAATTTAATGTTGATTTGTGTGAATTTCAGGTTTTTATTTAATTGTAATCGAAAGAAAAGATTTAATTTACACAATGAATTAGTTAAGAACACATGGGATATAATTCTGTTAGTTAATTCTCGAACCTTTACGACGAGAATTTCTCTTACGACGTGTTTCTTTACCTTTAAAAAAGTTAAGAGTTTTGGAGGTATACGCACGTGTATACAACAACAACAACAAGTTTTTTCTTTCGCAATTATTGAAGTTATAAAAATGTTTTCATCAGAAATTTTCGGATGTACTTCCTTCATGACGTACACGTTACAATAAGAATTGTGTAAAGTTTTAATAGATGCAGTCTCGTTATTATTACAAAGCAATGTATATCGTTTATTATTTATTTATTGTTCGGTAGATCTGGTGTTAAATCCCACATAAACATGAAAAAGTATGCAACGACGATTACAGTTCTCGGAAGGTACGAACGTCGTCATTTCATTGCAGGGCAGTAAACAAGTACATTTCTTAGAATATTGAGAACACAGGCTGCTTTACTGAAAACTGAAAACGTACTAAAGAGTACGTGTTTCTTCTTCGACGATCGATATAGAATTAAAGGCAAAAACTTCTTTCTAAATAATTTATAATTAATATTTTGTCTAACACGTTGACTGCCAACTGTCATTTATAATTTTCTAGAAGAAGAAAATCTATGCGTACAGTACGCCTATATATTTTAACGGTGACTACTCGTCGATAATTAAGACATAAGAAAACGTGTATGAAATCAATTTTGTACAGCGGATGAGATTTTAATACTAAATCTACCGAGCGTTGAAATTGGCTAGTCTCTATTGTCTTTTAAAAATGACAAGATTTAATTTATTCGGATTTTGCGCGATTTTTATTACAATGTACGATTCAGTGAAGGAATATCTATTGAATATATTTCTGTGAAGGTAATTTTATAATTTTAATAATTGTAAAAATTGTCGTTTGATCCGCTGTAGTAGATTTATAACTTTGTCAATCTATTACACTTTCACACGAATTTAAAGGCTCTGATGTAATAGAAAATAATTATTTAGTAACTGATCTTGTTTATAACCCTCGAAAGTTGGATCATTTCACTGGTCTATTTATCAATTTATAGTATATATGCTTTTGATGATACTTCTTGCAGATTCATGAACCTTTTCGTTGATATTCGTTTTACAACTATTCACTCAGTTTAATCGCTTAGATCAATTACATCAAATGCTATCTAGGCTTGAATAACATTAAAAATAAAAATTATTTCTTCTTGGAACCATAATTAACCATTTTTTCAACAAATTATTACTTATTGAGTCTATTTTTCACTATTACTTTGTTATTAATTTGTAGATTAAATTTTTACTATTACTTATCCTTGTAAGAGTTAATTTCTACAAATTTCTTGAATGCAAACATAGCGATGTAAAAATTGTCTTAAACAATAACGTGACAATTTTTAATGGTATCTCAGTCGCGATGACTGTGATGCCCTAATGGTGCAAGCTGAACGGAGGTGAATTTACGTGAGCAAGTAAATTAGAAAAAGAGAATAATGTTCCTCCATATTCGAGTTCGAGTACGTTTGTAAAATCATGGGAATAAAATTTTTGTGTAACACACATTCCAACGAAGGAAGCGCATCGATACGCAGAATGGGACATTTAAAACATGCCACCTGAACAACTCGCTTGCCTTTGAAGACAGAAAGAAATGCATCAGACCAAACATACTTTGGTACCGAAGGTTGCATATATTTTTTAGAAACAAAGGCGTCAAGAAGGTTTCTAGCGATTTCTTAAATACAAACGTAGTGATGTAAAAATGAAACAATAACTTGATAATATTTAATGGTATCTGAGAATCGCTATTTGAGTGCTAAGTTAATTGAATATCTAGAAACTACATGATTTGAAACGACGACTTTGATACTCTGCGTCAAAATAAATTCGGGCACCGTAGTTGGCGGATTAATAGTAGATGAATCTTCTATCCATCGCTGTATCGTGTCACGAGCCTCTTCACCTCGACACCAAAATCTTCGTTACTTCCTCCGATGACTTACGAAGTTCGGAACTTCTAAAGTGCTTCGTCAAAAAGTTTCGTTCATTTAAAATGAAGCTTTCACACCCGCTCAAACGAAACGTTCGAGCGTAGAACGATTACCACGATTTCGCAGAGTTTATCGGAAATGTTTCTAAAACAGGGAATGCTGTGATAAATAAACACGTAGCCCATTTCTTCCCCACCGGTGACACACATTTCGAAAAGCGTCAGAGATTAATTTAACCAGGTTTCCCCGGGGTCTCTTCCCATTTTTCCGTCAGCCCGGTATCCCGACGCAGCATAAAACTGCTGGAAAGCTAAAAATGGTTTGCAATATCGAGAACTACGTAATGGTAATTGAACGTCAATGACAAACCGCGGGTCATTCTTCCATCGAGCTTGCTCGCGCTCGCGCGTTCGACGACTCGGGTGTGTAACACCGTTGCGTATCCGTCGAGATGGCTGAAATATTTCACGGTACATCTCTTTAGCTCCGACGATCAGTAAAATTCTCCTTTCGTCAGCATTGTTACGGAAAATCAGTGTGCATTTTTCACGAGTCGGCGCACAATAGGAAGGAGACCGACCGGGGGTTGGAGAGAGGTGGAGGAGGAGGAGGAGGATATACGCGGAGGCATCCGAAGCTCGGGTTCTCCCATTGTCATTTTTCCATCCGCGTTTTTCTTTCGCGAAACTCCATCCATTTGTTCGCGGGGGATCGAAGTTTGCGGATGCTCCGCAGAGCCATTCGGCTCCCGGAACGCTACAGGTACCATTCTGATAAATGGAAAGTCGAGCGGCCTGTACACACAACGCCATAAATCTAACCGTCGCGATACACGATTCTCGAATAAAGCCCTCTATAATTTTCAAGGCGCCTTATCCACCGACGATGTCTGTCGACGCGAAACGATGAACGGCAAGGCCCCCAGCATACTTTCTCCATTACTCTTTCGACGGGCTGAGTTCACTTCCCGTCCTAAGGTAGCCAGGAAAATCTTGTGAAATCGCGGGAACGTGTCACCGCGGCGAAAAGCAAACCGGAGGATGCGCGACTTTCAATGGGATCCCCGATCGAGTCGAACTCCTTCCGAAATGTTACCGTTTTTGCGAACAGATGTCTTTCGCTTTCGACCAAGCGATTCGATGCGTGTCGAGGAAAATTACTATCCGCTTCTCGCCACGGATTTTCACTCTAGCCCAGAATTTCAGAAAATCAAGTTTTGAATTTCAGACAATTTTTACCACTGGTGCTACAGGATTGCATATTTCTTTAACGTGTTGCAAGCTAGTGCAGTTACTGAAGACTGACGTTATCAAATTTGCAAATTAACCCTTTTAGCGCCGAAAGACGACATATTGCGCCTTACTCCTTTGTAGGTCTATAGACTGCTAACTTGTATGAGCCGTTTATTTTGAAAGTGGCTTAATTCCATTTATGTTCGAATCGAGATATTGAAATATTAGAGATACTAATAAATTAACATTTTGAATTAAAGAAAATGAAAATTAAAGAAAAAGAAAATTAAATTAAAGAAACATTTGAGATATTCAAATATTAGAGTTTTGATATGTGTTCACCGGCGAGACAGAGCCGAAGCCTTCGCAACAATATTAAGAAATATTTACACTGTTGTAACCCTTTGCGGTCGACGCTATTTTAATTCTGAAATTAAGACGTTTCTTTGAATATTGAAGATTTTCATTTCGTCGACTTGTTCTTACATTGTACGTTTGACGTTAAATCAGTTTTCTTGTTCAACGATGGAATTTTTAGCAATTTTTAGAATACAGACGAACCAAGTAATGCGAACACTATTTTTTGGAAAATGGTACTGCAATCTTTACTGGCGCCTGAAGTGCAAAGGGTTAATACATTTGATTGAAACAGAAATGCACAAATGGGGTGAGCGAGTCTCTCGCTTATGCACAGTTGTCTTCTTTCCGTTTAAAGTTAAATAAAACGTGACGTGAAATCCAAGCAAAATAATCGTGCTAATCGTAATAATACGCATTCAACGCGTTAACACGTTAGAAAGATATATTTTATAATAAGTTTATAACTGAAGCATGTATTACCCAGATCAAAAGAATGAGACATTATGAAAAATGTATAGAACAAAGCAAATAAGTTTATGACAATGTGTGAATCTTTAGTCACGCGTTAAATGGCCTGTATGAAAAGTCGAGCAAAAGCAGTTTGGCACGGAACGCGTTAAGGAATACTGATGACTAGAATTTTCATAGTGAAACATGCCCAACACAAACACTGGCATTTTACATTTTGTATTTACTTACTAGCTAGTACCACCTCTAATGCAAAATATTCCATCGAAGTCGTGAACGCGATTGTTCAACGGCTTGTTTGAAAAATAATACTGTATGCATATTACACAAATATAGTGTACAAGCTTATAATATTGTTGCGCGCTCAGTGCACTTGACAAATTATTCACAAATTAGTAACTTTTTACAATAGAACACAGTCTGGATTAATTTATCGAATTCGCTGTCTAATCCGTTCGACAAAGCAAACTTCGACTACTCTCGATTGTCTGTCGGCACAACAGGTCTGCGACAACCCCTACTTTCTATTATTTTCTTAGGGGTTGTTCACCATGAAGTAATAATTCTTCGTTACGACGACTCTATATGGACAGTTGCTGTAACAATATTTTAGTTAAATACCAATACACGAATTCTTTTGCCTCTTTAAAAACAATATATCTACCGATATGTAAAAATTATAAAGAGACTAAGTATAAGAATATCTTTTAACACTAGAACTACCGAGTAATAAATCCGACCGGTGTATATTACTTTGTAATAATGACAAAATTGCATCCATTCAGGTCTCGTACAATTTTTATCGTAATGTTTGCTTCGATGAAGAAATTCATTCGAAACTGTCTGGTAAAAATGTTTTTATAACTTCAGTAATTGGAAACGAAAAAATCAGGAACCAATCATTTCGACTGGTTCGGTAGTTCTAGTGTTAATAAAATGAATTCAATTTAAAAATTTCTCCCATCACTTATCCCAGAAAAATTAACTTACGAATTAAAACAATTAGGATTAGCGAATTCGATTAGCTGACGTATTCAAAATGATTAGCGGATTAGTAATCCCTACAATATAATAATATAATTATAATAATGACATAATTAAATTTAATTAAATTCTACAATATATATAATTAAATTATTATTATTACAGTCTTCTCGTCACTAGTCATCTATTGCCTTTTTTCTTCCTCTCTCTCCACCTAAACCTAAACAATAAGCATAACGCTGTCCTTGAGCACTCGAGATACGGTTCTGCAGGTCATCGCCGCACGCCTGCAAACCAGCAGTGTCCCAAGTGAGCCGGTCATAAATTATTTAAACCTAAATATTTAAATGACGTATTCGATAAGTGAAATATCGGTACGAGTCCGAAATATCCCGGGCACAAGGTGCAAATCCCAGCGCTCGGACGGGTTAATACAGGCTTTCGGTGAATAAAGTGTCAAAAACATGGCGGCTTTGCTTTAAATTGCTACTGTTTCATGCAGCACCCTGCAAATACTTTTTCTGCACGCATCGCAAACTGTCGTTGCACGGAACTCGGAGCAAATTTCTTCGGAACATAGACCACTTTTTAGTCGGCTCGAATCGTCATCGCGCGGTTTGTAAAATTAAAGTGGCAGCTTCGCCGAGTACCCGAGGCGTGATAACAGTGCGTGTGCTTCTCGAGCGTTTTCAATTTAATTTGCAAACTTATTCGATTTAAGTTGAATGAGAAATTGAAAGAGAATAAAGTTCCCGGCGATATTTAAATTTCTGTCCGTATTAATTCGTCCCCTTTAGAAAGCAAGGCTTGAACGAAGAAATTCCGAACACAGCAAGTCGAATTCTTCGTTTCATTTACTGCGGGCGAATTTCGCGTTATACGCAATCGCGCGACGAATGGAAACAGAACGCCTCCGTTGGCGATAGAAAAAAAGATTTATGAATGGAGAAACGAGGAGGAGAGAGGGAGAAAGGGAATCACTAGGATCAATTCGGAAAACTACGGGTTTTAAAAGCTCCCAGTAGGCTTCCCGCGGCCGTTCCGTCGATGTCCGACCGATCCATTTTTATTCTCGGCCAGACAGCGTGTCGTTAAAACGATATAGACGTATTTTCTCTAATTATTCTGCCCCGGGACTCTGTTAGATCGATGCGCGTCCTTGCGCATTAATATCAGTTGCCGTCGATGCATGTGCAGCTTTCAAAGCTTGCGCAGTTAAAATACTATAAAATGTTGCCTATAGAATATACAGCTCGTCTGCTTTCCGCCGAGAACTTAACACTAGAACTACCGAACAATAAATCCAACGATATATATTGCTTTGTAATAATAACGAGACTACATCTATTAAACCTTTATATTATTCTTATTGTAACATGTACGTTATTAAAGAAGTACATACAAAAATTTCTGATGAAAATATTTTTATGACTTCAATAATTGCGAAAGAAAACAACAAATGATATTATTATTAATGCAGAGTCTTTACAAATTTTTCTATATAGCTACCTATGGGCAATACTTTGAATAAAATATTTGTTATCATCTTCATAAAATATACGTGTAATTTCTATACAAAAATTTCGGTTTCATATTTATGTACCTGATACAAGAAACAGAAGCCAAATAGAAATTTCTTGATTTTAATAAGTTGGAGCGACTACATTGACATTCTTAAATTCTTTTATTGTTTGCCATAAAAGCACAATATCCGCTGTCTAGAAACATCAAATGATATTATTATTAATGCAGAGTTTTTACAAATTTTGCTATGTAGAAACGTATGGGCAATACTTTGAATAAAATATTTGTTATCATCTTCATAAAATATACGTGTAATTTCTATACAAAAATTCTGGTTTCATATTTATGTACCTGATACAAGAATCAAAAGCCAAATAGAAAACTCTTTATTAATTTTAATAAGTTGAAATTAGTACGTTGTCATTCTTAAATTGTTTTATTGTTGCCATAAATGTATAATTTCCGCAGTCTACATAGAATGAATAATAATATTAAGGCAGAGTTTTCACTAATTTTGCAGAGCTAAATCATCGAAACAATGTAGTTAAGCGAGTTTAAAAACTATTGTTTGAAATAAAAACTATTATAATGGTGAGTGTGTATTGCCAATGAACATTGCGGGATTTCCACATACTTTCCGTTTACAACAAAACGATTTCGACAATGTTCCACGCAGGAACGTATTCAACTTTGTATGGAAACAAGTGGTGCATGTTCTGAACATTTCCTTTTAAAAAAGGTAACGCTACACGGCAGCGGGCGTTCATAAATCAAAAACATTCCTGCTCCCTTAAAAAGTTTCTCTTCGTTCTAAATTGTACCTACACCGCGTGTATTATTTTTAACAAATGCACGTACGGAAAATTCATACGTCCAAAGGAAATAAATACTTTAATCCTCGGACAAATGGTTGGGTCTGACCCGTAGAGCAATTTACATAGTACGCAAGTTTCGAAATAGATGTGCGCAAGATTGTACTCAACGTATGCGAATCCTTTATTTATACATATCACGTGTACTAATAAGTAATTCATTATTTCTTAAATAAACTGTTAATATTTTTGGAAAGGTTTCGCAACCCGATTTCTTTTACAATTATTGTCGAGCTCTAAGAAATGTAGTTTTACAATTGGACTCTTCTAAAGTCTCCGAATTTTTAAAACCGAACAAAGATGTGTACGTGAACAAAACAGAATTTAATAACTATAAACAATGACGGATTATTAATATGTCTGTTGATTAAACTTTAACAAAATATTCAACCTTCTATATACATTTATAAGCATTGAGAAGTTGACGGCTAATTAAAACCGAAAGCAGAAATAAACGCTTTCATCGCCTTCTCGACAAACTACCTTCAAGTTTACCTAATTTAACAAATTTTGTAGACTCTCGACCATTTTCACGATCACTAATCGCAAAGCAAATCCCAAAAGCAAGCAAAGTAAGCCTTGAGAATCGTTAGAAGACTCTACTTCGAAGGGTCTCAATACATTTTTACATAAGTTTGAGGAAGATTCGAGTTCGCAGATTACAGGCTGACAAAATAGTTGTACAATTTAAGGGTTAATGTCGGTTACATAAATTGCCACATGCCATCAGTTTTATGGACGCCCAGCTATATCCGCGATCATCATTAAAACATACGTTCCAATATAAATCGCAAGAACAAGCACAGCAAGTCTTGGAAATTGTTAAAAGACTGTAGTTTGAAGTGTCTCAATAAATATTTATATAAATTTACGGATGATTCGAGTTCGACAGATCGCAAGCTGAGAAAATAATGATACAATTTGAGGATTGATTTCGGTGACATAGATTGGCACATGCCATCAATTTTATAGATGCCCAGTTATCTTTACAATCGTCAACAAAACACACGTTCCAATACAAATCACAAGAACAAGGACAGCAAGTCTTGGGAATTATTAAAAAACTAGTTCGAAGTGTCTTAATAAATTTTTATATAATTTTGAGGAAGATTCGAGTTCAACAGATCGCAAACTGAGAAAATAGTGATACAATTTGAGGATTGATTTTGGTGAAATAAATTGGCACATGCCATTAACCCCTTGGTCTACGACTTATTTTACAATAACAATGACTAGATTTTCCTTATCCTCCGTAGAACGACAAAAAGAAAAGACAAATTTGTAGTTACCGCGTGCCTAGCTATTCTCCAATGACCGTATACTATCAGCAATTAAATAAAATGTTATTCCCGTTTAAACAAAATTAAGGAAATACATATTTAGAAGATTCAGTTCGAAATCTTGATCACGAGTCTGACTCGTTGTTGTAAGACAAGGGATTAATTTTATAGATGCCCAGCTATCTTTATAATCATCAACAAAACACACATTCCAATACAAATCACAAGAACAAGGACAGCAAGTCTTGGGAATTATTAAAAAACTAGTTCGAAGTGTCTTAATAAATTTTTATATAATTTTGAGGAAGATTCGAGTTCGACAGATCGCAGACTGACTGAATAGTTATACAATTTGAAGGTTGATTTCGGTTACTAGGTGTATGCATAAGTTTTTTCCGGTTTTTTGATCAAAAAGAACACGTAATTTTCAAGGGAAATTAATTTTTTTTTTATTCAAAATATTGGCCATCGGCTTCTACACATTTCGTCCATCTTTCAGGTAATTTATGAATACCATGCCAGAAAAACTGCTTGTCTTTTGCGGCAAACCATTCGTCGAGCCATTTTCCAACTTCCTCGAAATTGCTGAAGTGCTGCTCTGCGAGCGCGTGCCCCATTGACGCGAAGAGGTGATAGTCAGATGGTGCCAGGTCTGGGGAGTACGGCGGGTGTGGTAGGATGTCCCATCCAAGCGATTTCATAGTGTCTTTCACTTGTTTTGCTGTGTGAGACGGCGCATTGTCGTGTAACAAAATCACTTTGCCATGTCTTTTGGCCCATTCCGGTCGTCTTTCAATTAATGCGTCGTTTAAATTAATCATTTGTTGGCGATAGCGTTGTGTATTAACAGTTTCTCCGGGTTTCAAAAGTTCATAATACACAATACCGGTCTGATCCCACCAGACACAGAGCATGGTCTTCTTGCCGAAGCGATTTGGTCTTGGTGTTGATAGACCGGCTTCGCCATGTGAAAGCCATGATTTTTTCCGCTTTGGGTTTTCAAAATAAATCCATTTTTCGTCACCCGTCACAATTCGATACAAAAAGGATTTCCTTTTTTAGCGTTGAAGCAGCATTTCACAAGTGACTTTGCGATTTTCCATTTGACGTTCATTCAAATTGTGTGGGACCCATTTACCGAGTTTGTTGATCTTTCCTCATTGCTCGTAAACGTCTGCTGATTGTTTCTTGTGATACTTGTAATGCTTCTGCTAATTGCCGCTGAGTTTGAGTTGGGTCATCATCCAATAACTCCTGCAATTGCTCGTCTTCGCATTTTTGTGGTCTACCAGAGCGCTCACTGTCTTTCACATTGAAATCACCACTTTTAAATTGTCGAAACCATGTCTCACATGTTCTAATCGATGGAGCGTGTTCACCATATGTTTCTACCAACAAACGATGACTTTCGACAGCCTTTTTCTTTTGATGAAATAAGAAAAGCAATGCGTGCCGCAAATGTTCTTTTTCAGGCACAAAACTCGACATGATTACTGAACGATAAAACAAAGACGCCAGTTCTTGGCAGACTCAACTTATGTGTGTTTGTAGTTTTATGTTAGACGAACAAAATGGTATATGTGTCAAATTAATACGCTGCGTACTTTTCACTGACGCCACCTCTTAGTCAAACCGGAAAGAACTTATGCATACACCTGGTACATAAATTGGCACATGTCATCAGTTTATAGACGCTCAGCTATCTCCGCGATCGTCAGTGAAAGGCACGTTCCAAAAAATTGCAAAACAAGCACAGCAAGTCTTGGGAGTCGTTAGAAGTCGTTCGAGAGCAGGCTCTAGTGGTACGCGTGCGGCGTGGGAAGGCGATAGCTCGAAATAATAAATTCACGAGCGCCGGCAATGTTGCGGAAGATGTCCATAGATTTATTAGTTCGACACCGTTGTTCACGGTGCTAGTCGTAGCACGAGG
>CM052094.1:17454865-17465236 GCA_028453745.1 Agapostemon virescens
TGTTTCTAGACGTTCGGTCAAAGTGTATGACAATTTTCAGGTCGATCGGAATCGAATTGCAGCCGTGGCGCGACTGTGAAATTTCGGGGCGATCAATGGCGAAAATGGGAAAAATGGGGTAGATAAAAGGTAGCTTCCTGAAGACCCCTGATATGCTAGCCTCGATTTTGAGAGCTCTGCTTAAAGAGGAAGGTTTGGAGAAGATTTCAGCGTTTGAGCCGTGTCGATAGCTCTAATAGTTTGGCCGGGGCACGACTTCTATCTGCGAGCGGCCCGCCTGACGGCTAACCGTGGCTTGAACGGAACGGTACAGAAATTCGGCGTGGCGCTTAACGTGTTAACTAGACCCTATACAGTAATGTAATTTAGAATTAATTTTTTTTTTTCGTCATCGTGAACAAAATTACAATGCGGCAAAGTGGAAATTGTATAGTGTCCGAGTATTAAAGTGATTCACTGTACATATCCGCCACGAGTCTTCGCGAGGCGGCTGAATGAATTTGGTTCACAGGGGTGTGCACGTATGCAGGGTCAAAGGGGTTGCACACGATCGAACAAGTGATTCGAGACTATGCAAATTTTTCAATTCATCCGTCGCGCGAAAATGCGCCTTATACGAGAGACAGAGGGTGGCTTATTTGCACCGTGAAACATTCGAATCAATTTTTCTGGTCCCGTCTCTCTTCCTCGCGGCCTATCTCTTTGCTTGTTCTCTCTGTCCTTCCATTTTCTTCTCCCTCTCGGAAAGCGTAGCCTAGCGTTTCGATAGCGAAATTATTCATCGATTGTTTTCTTTTCATCTGCCCGGGACAGCGAGGAGATTACCATGGGCTCCGGAGAGGCAGGTGAGACACGTGGGTCGTCTTGGTCGTTTACGGTGGCCCGTTTTCCCCTTGCCATGATACCCGGGGCTCTCGCAATTATTATTCCATCGACGCAACGGAGGAGGTCCGCTTTACGATCGCTCTCGCTCTCCCGGAACAATATACATCGGTGTTTATACGCGAGTCTATGGACGCGACCGATGTTCCTGTTTATACGTTTCGCCGCACCCCGTATGCGTGTTTTCGTTGTGGGAGGGCGAGAAAGAGGGAAGGTTGCTCATCGTAGTTCTCGACGCTGAAGGTAAGAGCTCCGCTAAGCCAAGGTTGTAAGCCGTGAAGGCTCCCCGTGATATCCTAGTTCGACGTCGAATCTCTTCGTTTGCATAGCAATGAGTTTATGCAGATTAATACACGTAAAACGTCTATGCGTACAACGCCTCGTGGGATGTAAAGCACCGGTATCTAGACGGATTCGCTGGCGTGCATGCATATTTTATTGGCCGCGGCCGAAGATTCCCGATCGAGCAGAGCCAGCCGACTACGGCGCGCTGTGCGAACCTGTGCGGAGCAAAACAGAACCGAGCAGAGCAAAGCGGAGCTGAGCAGAGAAAAGCAAAGCAAAGTCTCGAGCAAAGCAAAACAGAATTGAGCAAAAGCGAAACGAAGGTTAGCAGAGTGGAACGCTATAACGTAGAGTGGAGAGGAACAGAGTAGAGCAGAGCATCTCGCAACGGTGTGCAGCGCAGCGCGAAGCTGACTTTAATACAGTAGGCAAGAGCGAACGGGAGAATCGAAGGAAATAGAAGAGCAGGGAAGAGTAGGAAAGAATAGAATTCGGCGGAGAAGGGCAGAGGAGAACAGAACGGAGAGAATCAGAGAAGAATGAAAAGGAAACGGGAAAGATCAAATACGAGAAGAGAATGAGGAGAAGAGAAAAGAAGAAAAGAGCAGAACAGAGCAGCGAAGAATCGATTAGAATAAATACGAACAGACAGGCTGGAGCAGAGAAAAGAAGAAAAGAGAAAACAAAAAAGTAGAGACGCGCAGATCCGGGCAAAGAGGAGAAGAGCAGAACAGAGCAGCAAAGAACCGATTAGAATAAATAGGAACAGATCAGACTGGAGCAGAGAAAAGAAGAAAACAGAATAGCAAGTACGCGCAGATCTGGGCAAAGAAGAGAAGAGAAAAGAAGAGAAGAGCAGAACAGAACAGCGAAGAACCGATTAGACTAAATATGAACAGATCAGACTGGAACAGAGGAAAGAAGAAAAGAGGAAAGAGAAAAGCAGAGACGCGCAGATCCGGGCAAAGAAGAGAAGAGAAAAGAGGAAAAGGGATGAGCGAAGCGGAGCAGAGCAAGGCAAGGCAAGGCAAGGCAAGGCAAGGCAAGGCAAGGCAAGGCAAGGCAAGGCAAGGCAAAATTAAACAAAGCAGAGCGGAGACGGTATAGCAGAGTTGAGCAGCGAAAAGCGAGGAAGAGTTGAGCAGAGACGAGCGAAGAAGAGTTGAACAGAGCAGAAAAGGCAGAGCAGAACCTAGCCCCACGATTTCTCTCCCTTCCCGATGTCCCATTAGTTATAATCCGTCAGCCTGAGACTTTATCAAACAATGCACGACCCCGGGCCGCTTGTTTCTGGAGATCTGATAGGGCAGCTGAGGGGGAGCGGGTACAAGCTGCTTAGCAAATGATAGGGGCTTGATAAGTATCGGATACATCGATTCCCGTTCCACTCTTTTCTCCTTTTTGATTGAATAATGCCGTGCCGTGTAATTTCGCGGCGACCGGCTTAGAATATTAGCCCCGACAAGATTTCGGAGTGATTAGCGTAATCGCTGTGTGTTCGAGAGCTCAGACTACTTAATTTACATAGGAATCTTTTTTTGGTACTTTTTACGATGCCAATTTCGGTTGGGCATATTTGATGCGGGTCTTTTGTAATATTCGTAGGGCGTTTAAAATATTCCTACGGAGCATGTAAAGAAAAAGAGAGCACATTGAGTCGAGTAGTTTTATTTTTACCGTGTGCAAGCACAGTCGCGAATATCCGATAAAGTCAGATAGATCATCCGATAGAATATCCGATAAAATCAGGGATGCCACGAAAAATTACCATGATATAATTTGAAACAAATTTTACATCCCTTAATTTATTCCCGTTTAATAAATTGCAAAATGCAAAGGAACAAAAGGAATATCTGCTTCTATGTCGTTTTCTGTTTGCCACAAAGGACAATGAAAATATAATCAATCGTAAATTCCATGCAATTTGAACAATTATATATTATTAAAACGTCGAGATCCTCAATTAATTTTGCACTGATATATTATATATATATATATAAAAATTCGCATATGGTTAGATGTATAAATGCCGGTGATAAACTGACAAATGTCGTTTGCACGATTATGGAATGGCGAATTCAATTTAATCGAATGTTGTTAGTAGTTGCATTATGCTGCTAGGTAGCGGGCAAAGGTAATCAGACAATTAGTACCGGTGGGAGAACTCAATTGGAACGGTTATAGTAACCAATCTCCTTGTTACTTCGTATAATTCGATTTGTTTGCAAGATCCTAAGTAAATTGTCTAATTCTAAGTGGTATTGTATTCGCAGCATGCGCACCGCATCGCACAGTTTTCAATTAGTGGTACATCACGATATTATAAATTAATTATTAATACAAATGCTTTCAGTTTGTGTACCAATTTGATGGGGTATTAATAATCATACATCGGTAATTAAATAAGGTTTCGGTACCTTCGTGTAGGAATTAATTAAACGTTAGGGGATTAAATAAATATTACCGAGTACGAATAACTGTTACTTTACAGGTTTAGCATTTGTCCCGATGAAAATAGAGAATTCAGGACATTATTTCTCGATACGTCATGGTATTTTAATTAAAAGTAAAGACAGAATGATATTATAGTGAATTAAATTATACATGCATCGTATGTTTAACAAATTTACAACCGATACGATCTATCAACAGTGGTAATTACATTGAAATACGTTTTTCAAATATTTCTCGTTGAAATATTGAACCGGCTAAATAATAATGGATGAAATAATAATCGAAACTAGTATATTACAAAGCGAAGTATGTTATAATGAAAGTAATGTATTACCTCTGATGGTTTTCATGTGATTAAAAGTTGATCTTTATAATTGACCTTTTCATTTAATTTTTACATTGAACCACATTACTGTGGAAAGTTCATTACGAAGCAGGAATTATGTGGTCCCAATGCAGTACGAAGTAATTGAAGAGTCGATATAAAATCTGTCAATGTTAAGCGTTCCTTCGCCGATGAATACGCTGTCTCGCGCAGCGAAACAGGAAAAGTGAAATAATCGTTCGACGAAATCTCTAATTACATCGAACGACGTATAAAGGCTGCCAAAGTTGTTCTACAGCTTTATCGAACTTCCTATTATCTGCAATTAAACGGACACGGTACGCGAGCCATACATCATCGCAACGGGCGACGAAGCGTAATCGATGCTGCGATAAAATTGCCACGGCCTGCAACGTTCGAAATGGCCGACCTAGGCAGACAAAAATAAAAACCTGACTATCTATAACAATTCAACGTACATTTTTTTTTTTTTTTGCACGAGAGTCGTACCATGCAGAACTAATAACGCTATAAAGGCCAATTACCTTTTACGGATGTACTCGTTGCAAGGAAATCATAAATATCAGGTATAAACAAAAGATTTAGTTGTTTTGTAGATAAACTGATAAGTTTCTTTTAACCTGCATATATAGGTTTGTAATTATTGATTTTCCGTTGCATACATTTTTTTATATTTAAGAAAAAAATTCGACCCATGGAGGGTTAATAGGACTTACAATAATTGCACTTAACAGAATGAAGCTTAAAAAACTACTTTCGTAATGTAGTTTGTAACGAAATTATTAAATAACTTTACTGAATATGCCTTGAGGATTCTCAATAAAAATTCCTGTCAGCGTTGAAAGATCTGTTGAAAAGTTTTAAATCATGGACTGTGGACCTTGAAATATTCAGAAACGATCGCCGGTCGGTAAAGTGTTAATTAGTTACGCACCTATAGCAAAAATACAGGTTGTCCCAGGGTTTGAGGATCAAAATTTGTCAGTATATTCAATGGACATCCTGGACATCCTATATAATCGCAGAAAAACGCAAAGGATTATTAACCAGTGCCTTTATGCACCATTGTGCACTAACAATTAAAAAATGCGACAAAATATGCATGCACCCGATTCGTTATCTAAATGCGTGTTTGTTATTTTCACATTTCGCCTCAGTGGTAATCACGAAAGGAAAAATAGCGAATAAAAAGTTTGGATACGTTGAATCAATAATTTGTTTTGAGTTACTCGGTACTCGTGTAACGATGTCCATTCATTTTTATAAAATCGGAGGAAATTAGATAGCTTGTACAGATTTTTTGAGAAAGGAAAAACAAGGGCGGAAAACACGACGGAAAAAGGTGAAGCGATATTACGCAATAGTATCCACAGATGTTGCAATATTTCAGATATTCCGGAGCATGTTTTTATTGACACGGTATATTGCAGAAAAGTTCAATACATCTTCCAGACAACCAATAACATTGCAGAGCTTCCCATTCTGTTCCACAATCTAAAGTCGTCTGTTAATCGCGCACCAAATCTACTGATTGCTTCAGACGTTAAAACTGGGTTTCTCCGAAACATACTAAAATTTTACGTATTTAAATATAATATATACTATATATATATATATATAATATATTTACGTATTTAAAATATCGGTCGAAAAATTTAGTTTCTCCGATTCGTTTCTAACGCTGGCTACAACTAACTGGACACGTAGGCAATGTGTATACCGAATTTCAACTCGATCGGAATGAAATTGCGGCCGTGGTACAATTTTAAAAATTTTGAGGCGTTCGAAATCGCGAAAATGGGCAAAATGGGGTTGATAAAATGAAGCGTCCTAAAGTCCCCTGAAATGCTAGCCCAGAAAATGAGGGCTCTTCTTAAAAAGGAAGGTTTGAGGAAGACTTTCCCGTTTGAATTATGTCGATAGCTCTAATAGTTTGGTGGAGGGACGCCTTCGAAGATTGCCAAATATCGCCAAATATTGAAGGGACGAACCCCCTGTTGAAAAATTGGAAAAAATTGGAAAAAATGTTGGATCGCCGATTCATTTGTAATTTTGGTTACACGTTTCTAGACCAATAGACAGAGTGTATGGCAATTTTCAGGTCGATCGGAATGGAATTACGGAAGATATGCAGATCGGGGAAATTCGCCAATCCTCAAACCATCCCTTTCTGAGAGGGATTGATATCGGTTGAAAAATTTAGTTTCTGCGAAAATAGTTTCTCTTGTATCTTAATCGTAAAACTTTGTAGAACACAGTGCACTAAAATGAACACCGGGACTCACCCATAACTATAATAAAATCGTTAACAAAGTTTTGAAATCAGAAATAAAACTACTAAGTCGTTGGTTATCATAAAATATTAATAACTACAACAATATATATGGTACACAAGTAAATTTTGCTTAAGTGTATACCATAATCTAGCTAAACAAACTTTTATGTAACAAAAATTTATCTAATTTATGTAAATAGGATAAGAATTACTAATAGGTGAATTCGCTGAGAAGGGAAGCGTGTCATTATAATTTTTAATTCCGACAAATCATAGTGCTCTATGAATGCATAAATGAGAAAACAAATATTGATAGATTCTTCCTCACACGTTCAACTAACTCAAGAAATAAAAGTTTTTCAATTTCTGTAAAATTTTTAAGATTCACTACTCACCGCACTTTCGGGGCAAATGCTCCACTGTGTGCCGTAGCCTTAAGAATCTAAAGTCAAAGAACCCAGACCCAGGATAACAATAGCGACTACCTGCCATAAAAATTTGCCTAGCGCTTATCCTTTCAGTCAACATTTGTTGCGTGCACGTTTTCTATTACTTGTTATAGTTAAATCCGCACTTCAAAGATTAAGAGTGGACTGTATTTCTGATGATAGCTGACCGGATGTTGAGGTGTTATACTATACTTTATTTAATTCGAGGGTAGAAATCCTATCTGATATATAAAAGGGTGACCCTTTTCTGATGGCGAATTCTGTAGGAATCTCGTCTCCGCCGCTCCGTCTTATTTATTCGCTATGTTGTTGCGTTTACAAAAATGGTACAAAGATTTGATTTGGTAGTGCAAAAATGAAGGGGTTAGACAAAAAAGGGGGTAGTGCAAAAATCGAAATTTCCGCTTTTCCGAACGCTCGTCCGAGATGCCTCGCCGAATGCCTGTTGTAGGTAGAGCCGCAATTTAAGATTAGGACACAAGACTCCGCGCTTTGTCATAATGAAATAAAACCTTCCGCTGGCAACGGTTCGTCGAAACATCTGGCTCGTTATGGGTCAATATAATAATAAACGGAATTCTCTGCCAGCGACGGTTCTTCGGACCTTATTGATTCTAAAAAGATTTCACTACGTGACAAAGGTTCATTCTCTTCTCTCGGAAGAGAACAACAAACGCATCGTTAAACCGCTGACATTTCAGCGAAAAAAAACCACGTCCAGTTTCTGTTCAATCCGTCGTTCGACGTTTTCATTAGCCGTGGACGATTTTGTCAGATCGCGGATCGACTTAGCGGAAAGAAAACCGCGTGCTCGTTGAAACGGGTTGGCCGTCGACGATCGTCGCGCGTTGACCTTAATTACAGAAATGGCTCGAGAAAAGCTGACGCCGTGGTAGCGCGGCTTTCGAGATCTCCGGTGCAACAAGATGCAACCGAGAGATTGGTGTATCCGCCGCGTCATCGAAACTCTGGGCGTTGCAGCGTTCTCGGTTCGGGAACGATCTAAGGAAAACAAAAGGGTGGGAAAAATAGAGGGTAACCGGGTAAAAGCGATTCTTATCGAGCTCGGAAATATGCGCTCGCGCGAGCACCGCCGCGAGGGAGATATACGAGCCGCGTAGCCTGTCCGGGCGGAACGTTAATGTCAGTTAATTATCCGTAAAACGCCCGAAGCGGGAGATCCGTTTTCGAACCGGCGGTGCTTGTAACGCGTGGGCGCGGCCCGAGTGTTTTCTGGAATCACGGCGCCCCGACAGAAATTCTCCTGTCGATTCCGACCGTGAAAAAAAGGAACGACCGGTCGTTTATCGGCGACTCCGTCGCGATTCGTCCCGATCCGATCTCTCGATCGATCGGCCATTTAGAATTCATTTTGATAATTAAACCGACACGCTCTCTGCTTCTATCGTTCACCCTCCAGTTGCTCCGGTACACGAGCCTTTAAAGATTTTACGGTTAATCCTTGACATTTTTCGAGAGCAGTGACGTACTTTAACGCGTATCTGATCGACATTTTTTCCTATTTCTTTTTTCTTGCCCCGCGTGGTTTTTTCTTTAATCGATTATGACTCCTCCTTTCCTTGATGTTTATCGCATGTTTTGACTGGTCTCGATCGACAGAGGTTGGGATCGTTTACCGAAAAAATAATATTCGTGTAGAATAAAAATTCCTTTCTTTTTATTAATTATTCTCGTAGATTTAATGATTATATGTTGATTATTTAAATCCGTGTCGTACCACTTTCTTTGTAACTGAAAGTTATTATAACATCTTCGAACAAAATTTTGCTGAAGAGAAAAGACAATTTGTATCCTTTATACTGTTGCATCTTATTCAATGTTTAAATATTGATTTGCAGAAGAACAAAATTTGATTTCATCTAAAGGAAGGCATAATATCTATCTTTGTTAGATATTGTTTAAAATCGTCGACACGAGAATGACGCAGACAATTTATGCCTTTTATACTGGTACAACTATTTTAATGCCTAAATATTGATTAAAAATGAACAACATTTGATTTCGTCTGTCAAGAAAAGCATAATATTTATATTTGTTAGACTTCGTTTAAAATCTTAAACACGAGTCTGTTTCATCATAATACTACGAGGGGTTAAGATAGTTAATTTTTACAAAGCGACAAATATAATTGCCATTGTTGATTTTTATGTGATCTGATAGGTGTTAAGCTGTAACTTTTGTTACTACAATAATATACAGTAACTTGAAAGTATTTTTACATCTATAAGTTTATTTTTTAGTACATTGCTAGAATACGTCGCATTAGACAATACTTTGGATTTTACATATTTTTCTTTACGATATATTGTATATTCTCATTTCATTGGATGTTTGCATTTTGCTGTAAAGGTAGTTTCGAATGCAAAAGTTAACCCTTAACAGTTTAAGAACTTGTACAATGAGAACAATCACAATGGGTGATCAATGTTTAATTGTTATTTACGTATACATGATGTTGTACACATATTACGTATACATATATTGTATGTCACATTAAAATTTTCATTAAAATATTATATCAGACAATTTCTGAATGAAAATCTACTTGCACTGAATTCTTATTATTTTTGTATGAAATATCAATAATTGCTGAATGCGAAAATATGGAAATAATGTTGCTATTATTATGCATCGCGTGGAATGCATTTTTCGTGCTCCTGTTTCAATAAGTCGATCCTCCGCTGTATCTCATTAAATATGCTTGTTCTACCAGTGTCTAAAAAAAGTTGAAAGGTTTATGTATAGTATTATTTATATTTTTTTAAAGCTTCAGTTTGACACAGTTATACGAGACACTGTGTGTACCGTTCGTTATCGATTCTACAATTTTCCGAGACGAAGGTATTTGACAGAATAACGTTTAATGTAAATAATAATTATAAAGTCTAATGTAAGCGTCGAAAATCTATATGTTCGATATCAAATTATGCCGTTGAAAGGAAAAAGAATTAGTACGGAACAGTAATTTTTAATTAAGTGAAACATTAACGTCGAAGTAGACGGCTTTGTTTATTCGGAAAATACAGAATACGAAAATTAAACAATGGTTGATAGGAGCGTTTTATTATTTCCGGATACTGAAGAAAGTTTCTGACAACTTCCATTACCGTACCCTTTGTTCAGAAAATTAAAAATATTTTAACGTACCGCGGTATAAAAAGTTTTTTAGACATTTTATGCTACAGCGAACAGTATAATATCCTGTGCTTAGCAAATCCGCAAGATTTAATCTGTTGTTAATATGTTAACCCTCGGTTGTTATCCATTTTGATCCAGAGCTGAAAATGTTTTATCCGAGATTTAATTTCCTACCGAGTTCGAATCGCTTGCAGTTTGTTTTCGGCTATAACATAAATTCGTTTAGCTGCAAATATATATATGTTCTAATTCCAGTGACTCAGTTATGATACATTGCGAAAGCTGATAAACGTGGTTCAGGAGAAACTACTTTTCGTAAACGATTCTATAATTAATACCACTAAAATTCACTAATTTCTATTGACTCTTGAAAATAATTGCTGAAGCTATGACAAAAATTAGAATCTCGAATCCAAAACAGTCAAAACCACCCCTAGAATTTAAAGACACTCCCATACCATTCTCAAAAAGTGTCTTCCTAGATCTGTCAAATGAAGATCAAATCAAACAATTTTTTCACC
>CM052094.1:17489198-17502136 GCA_028453745.1 Agapostemon virescens
CCAAAATATCTGACAGACAAAACATAAAATTCAAGGTTCTCATAGGATTTATAATAGGTACTCTTATAGATTGTGCAAGTTTTAATGGAGCTTAAATCAAAGAATTGTAATGTGAAGCAGATTGGAACGTTCATCGCGAATGCGTTAATTCTGTGCATTTCTTTCTTTCTTATTCGTTCTGTGAGACTTAACCAGAAGGTCCAATTTTGAAAGCAAGTCTGGTGGTTGGACTTCGAGATTTTCAAGCTGCGTACGTTGAGTATACTTCACGTTGATCATTCTTCAAAATATCTTACACTCAAAACTACATAATACAAGCTTCTTATAGAATTTACGATGAGCACTCTTCTAGATTGTGCAAGTTCTAATGATGCTTAAGTCAACCAACTCTACTGTGAAACAAGTTCAAACGTTCATCTTGAATGCGTTAATTTTGTGCATTTCGTACAGGTCTTGTGCATTTCTTTCTTTATTATTCGTTTCACGAGATTTAAGTACGAAGTCCAGTTATAAAAGCCAGTTAGACGATTGAACTTCGAATCGTTGACTATCTTTCACGTTGACCATCTTCCAAAATATCTCACAGTCAAAACTCAATACTTAAAGGTTCTCGTAGGATTTATGACAAGTACTCTTCTAGATTGTGCAAGTTCTAATGAAGCTTAAGTCAACCAACTGTACAGTGAAACAAATTTAAACGTTCATCTTGAATGCATTAATTCTACGCATTTCGTACAAGTCTTTATTTATTATTCATTCCGTGAAATTTATGCTTGAAGTCGAGTTTGGAAAGCAAGTCAGGCGATTGGACTTCGACCCGTCGACTATCCTTCGCGTTGATGATGCTCCAAAACATCTGACAGTAAAAAGTCCATATTTACAGCTTTTTGTAAGATTTACAAGTACTCTTCTAGATCGTGCAAACTCTAATGTAGCTGAAATCGAGCAACTATAGTGTGAAATAGATCAAAGCGTTGACCGTTCCGTGTATTCAGAGAATTTTATTCAGTTCTTCCACACTTATAATATTTGCGTAAGCATAGTATAATATTGTTGTACGCATAATTTATATTAATCGAATAGCATAAATGTCTAAAAATCCACAGTCGATCAATCGTACAACATCAGAAACATGTTCATGATTCCAACAGTTAATTTGTACCATGATAAGATCCCCTTTATAGTATCCACCCCATCAACGGCTTAATTAAATGATGGCGTACGAAGGGAGTTCAATTTAAATAAAACACAATCAACGTTAAAATTTGTTATCCTGTTACACCAGAGAGGTACAGTTTCAATGCACAGTCTTGCCCGAATCCACGTTAAATTAAACAGTTGTACGTGCGATGTCATGGCAGAAGCTTTGTCTGGGAACGTAGTTCTGTTTGATGACTTGTCCGAGTCTCACTTTGGCTACACTGCGAGAGGGTTAATTACTCCGCTCTGCTTTTTCGTCTGTCCCCGTTCATAATTGCACACTTTACATGAACACAGACAGTAGGATGCAATTCTGTGCCGAGATCTTTAGGAGCTAGACGAATTCCCGTTGGCTGAATATTCATATTGTTGCCAACAACTGGTTTGCAAAAAGAGTAACTCTGAATATCTGATACTTCAATAATAATTTATATAATAACCTGGAAATTCACTCTGTCGAACATGATTTTGTCCATTTGCCTTACCTGGATTTCCAAAGATTGTATAGTATACAGAAAATAAACAAGATTTTTCTTTTGCTAGCCTCATTTTTACAACTCCAAAAAGTTGTTTGACGAGTATACAGAATGTGAACAGCATTCTTCTTCAGTCAGCCTCGTTTTCGTAGCTCGAAAAAGTTTCGTGTCGAGTACATAGAAAATGTACAACATCCTCCTTCAGTCAGCCTCATTTTTGTAATTCGAAAAAGTTGCTTGTCGAGTACATAGAAAACTGAGAACATCCAAACTTAACTGGCCTTATTTTTTGAACACCAAAAAGTTACTTGTCGAGTACATAAAAAGTGACCAGCATCTTCCTTCAGTCAGCCTCATTTCTGTAGTTCGAAAAAGTTGCTTGTCGAGTACACAGAAAATTAACAGTATTTTCTTTTGGCTAGCCACATTTTTACAACACCAAAAAGTTGCCTGTCGAGTATACAGAAAATGAACAACATTATTCTTCAGCTGGCCTCATTTTTGTAACTCCACAAAGGTAGTTTATCGAATACAGAGAAATTGAACAGCATTCTTCCTTAGATAGTCTCATTTTTCCATCTCCAAAGAGTTACCTGTCGATGACGTTCAATATGAACAGTATTTTTATTTAACGTGCTCTATTATAGTATTTTGATAAAACTATATTATTCAGTATATGAAATGTTAGTAGCATTTATTTTAACTGGCCCTATATTTACGTTCCATCCTTCGCCAATACCGAATGAATAATGAATCTGTCGCGCAACTTTGGTACCGGAGGTTACTTGGTAACCGTGGGAATAGCCGAAAGGATATTTCCCAAAATTTCAACGATATTTCGTTAGCCTGTGGAGGTTCATTCGAACATTAAACACGTCCGCGATATGATTTAATTAACCGGCTTTCCGATATCATTCATTAAGGATCGACGATGGAATGGTGACGTTGCTAGGGTAATTTAATACGAGTTTCATGGCAGAGGATGATCGATAGACGGAATCGCCGAAGACGCTTTTCACGTGGTGAAAAAATTCGCAAGAACAAAGACGGGGAAATTAAATACAAAGTTTCCTCGGTAGCTAAAGGTGAAAAGCGAGGTCTGCGCAAGGCACGCTGGGAAATTACTTCCGGAAAGATCATGAAACGATTCCTTGTCTATACAAAACAATCTTCGAGCGTGCTCCGTCTCGAAAAAACCGAGCACTCGGCTCGGCTTTTACTTCCTTGAAGAATATCGGGCAGCTGCCGGTTCTTTCGCGCGTCTTTCGCCACTTGTTCTTGCTTACGTTCAACACTGTTACCGGAATGAACGCAATTAAGATGGCAGAAAGGACGATGCACCGTTCAAAGAAGCTGCGGCGGAGTCAAAAGGCAACTCACCGCCGACGAATTTCGTCCCTCGGACAAATATAGGGAACGATTCAACCGGAGAAATTCAATTGCAATTGGCCACTGAAAACGCGACACTTCCCGACGCTCCTATTCGTTCGTTCACCTCGATTCATGAAACATTTATATGAGTTTACCGTTACCACGAAGAGAAACGAACAAATAAGCACAAGAGGCCCCGGTAAATGTACATTTGTGCAGCAATTGCACCTTTTCTATAGTCGCGGCGTTTGGGACCGACTGCGACACTGTACCGAGGCACCAGACAAAATTTAGCGATCGTTTTATTTTTTTTTTCCTGCGCTGCGATCCATTCACTCATCGCTTCCATTTCATCGCGGAAGTGGAGAAATTGAGAGCTTGATGAAGTTATTTTGATTGAATGGGGATCGTAATTTTGTTATCCGGAAAGAGATATACTTTCTGGAAAAACTATTAATACTTGAATGCCCGAGAAGATCTTTCATTAATACGTTGTTGTATAAATATTTCTAATACGACGATTCTGATATTATTTTTCTTATATCCATCCTGAGGAATTCCTTATCATTTATCTTCTTCTGTTTCATAAAAGTATACGGAGAAGGTTTCATTAACTGAGGCATTTTAACTCAATATTCTTTTGATTAGGAAAATAAATTAAGGAATAACAGTTCTGGAAAGGTTAATATCTTCGTTGGCTAAGACTGTAATAACTAGACTTTGTTATACTCTGGGGGTTTTATGCATTTATGGGAAAAATGAGTACGTATAATTTAAACTAATAGGAAAGTTAAAATACTTCAAAGGCGACAGTCTACTATTTTAAGCTTCTCAAGTTACTGAAATGAAAAGTAATAGAGTTCATTTGGTTGCAATCCTTGGAACTGACGCAGACGATTTTTGTATTGCATGAAAACCCACAATCTAGTTACACAATATCGGAGCCACTTCAGAACGTATCCCTTTCTCAATACTTTTACTAAATTATAGGAAATAATATATGAATGCTGTTCAATGCTGGCAGTGTTTATATCCTTTCAAATAGCAGTTACTTTAGAATATACTCCTTTCTTCAATAATTTTAATAAATGATAGAAAATAATATATCAATGCTGTTCTATCCTATTAATTTTTACACCTTATCAAATTGCAGTTGCTTAAAAACGTAATCCTTTCTTGAACAATTTTACTAAATTGTTTAAAATAATATATCAATGCTGTTGAATCCTGACAATTCTTACAACATATGAATTTGCAGTTGCTTAAGAATGTACTCCTTTCTATAATAATTTTACTACATTGTTTAAAATCATATATCAATCCTGTTCAATCCTGTCAATTTGTATACATTATCAAATTGCAGTTGCTTAAGAACATACTCCTTTCTTGAACAATTTTAATAAATTGTATAAAATAATATATTCATGCTATTCAATCTTGGCAATCTTTACATCCTTTCAAATAGCAGTTACTTTAGAACGTACACCTTTCTTAAATAATTTTACTAAATGGTAGAAAATAATATAGCAATGCTGTTCAATCTTGACAATCTTTATACCCTATCAAATAGCAGTTACTTAAGAACGTACTCCGTTCTTCAATAATTTTACTAAATTCTTTAAAATAATATTTCAATACTGTTCAATCCCGTCAATCTTTACACCCAGTAAAGTAACAGTTGCCCAATATTGCCATAAGTGCAAGAAATCCACAATCTAGCACTGACGTATCAAAGAATATCATGAAACACTGTTTACGTTTATCGATCTGTTCATCGTCGAAGACACGTTCCGATGTCTCCTATCGTTCGACAAGCTGCATCCAATTTCGTCCATAACAATGCTCCCTGAAGGAACTGCTTTATTATCTTCCGAAAGTCGAGGCCAACAAGAATAAACTCGCATAAAAATGCACGGGGCAGTAAAGTCTTTCGGCAATAACTTTTAAAACAAGTATTTACGGACCACGTCCCCGCTGCGAAGTTTTACGCCCAAGATTGTAGCCGTTATTAGGGCCCAGGTTAACCGTCCGGTTACACTATGCGCAATCTGTGCGACTTAAACAAATGTGGTTTCCCAGTTGTATATCATTTGGTTAATAACAGTTTTCCTTGATGCGGCGGTTGCGAATCTCGCCGGATCTTCGGTGTCTCTCTTCGCTCTTATGGCGAACGGCCAGGAAAAATCGTGGCTGTCAAGATAGGCCAGTGACTTTGCCGCGACGATAGAAATACGGCGAGACAGGCCGAAGAACGCGGCAACGTCCAGTCTTGCGAGCTTTTTTTATGCAAGCGACCGCCTTAAAAGCCATTACTTGATACACTGTAATTTAGAAAGCGCAGATAAGACTGCGCCTAGGAGGGCCGCGCCGCTTTATACTCGCACTCGATTACAGGCGAGGCTTTAGAGGGTACTAAAGCGAATACTATTTTCAATCTTTCCTTGGACGGGTCGGCAGAGGGTCAACGAAGTCCATTAACATTCTCAAACGCGTACATTACACGATGAATTCAACGAGGATTTCGATATTCAAAATTCAATCTCGTACTTCGGCCACGGTGTAACGGGTAACCGATCTTCGCGATAATCGGCTTTGACTAAATCATACCGCCTAATGTTCGACTTAAACTATGGCTGCTCGTGCATTTGCAATTCTTCGTTTTTCTTTATGCTGCTTCTAATACCCACCGTGAACAGCTGGACGCGTATTCATGGGCTTTTAAATGAATATCCATCGGATTTATCGTGTCGTGCTATTACCTCGATGTTTAGACTTCGAATTTTATACGTTTTGCATTTTATGCAGATTAATAAGCGGGATATTAAACTGTACGGATGCGATAAGCGTTTGAGAATGTTGTTTTCATTGCACTGCGGGTTCTTTTAGGCATTCGTGACAGAAACGATAGAATAACAAATTACATTGTAAATATGGCCAATTAATTTAAGAATGTTGTCACGTTATTTTCGACTCGTTGAAATTATGGAAATAAGGAATTCTCTTTGCATACGAAATGAGCTGATATGATTATTAACCCTTCGCTTGGGGTGTCGTTTAACCCCTTGCCATATTGTGACGAGTCAGACGCCTATGGAGAATTTTAAACAAAATCTAAGAAATATAAATACAACGCTTTTCTTTTTAGACAAAATACAATGTTGTTCGTTTTTAATCTGTATTTCAGCATTGAAGTAAATACAGCCAAAAAAAGAAATATAAATTTGATTTTTCCTTCTGTAACATTTTTGCCACAGAAAACGTTATAATAAATATAGTTGCAATGAAAGTGGTATGTCAAAGGGTTAATTACACAAGTACTGGCGATTAATTTGAACGACCAGTTGTTAAGTGAGTGTCAACAGAAAGGTTAATGTATCTGCTAAAGGTACCGCCACAGATATATAATATCTACAAAGTTGATAAATTTACTAGTAATTAGTATTAACCGTCATCAATTATAAAATAGTAGAAATAATCCGCCATCCAAAGATAAAAAAAGAACTATTTTTCTATGCAACTTCTGTTCCTTAAACAATTCAGTTAGAGAACCTTTATTTTGCTTAAAAATTCGCAGTGCATAGATGTTCATCCTAAGTGACGCAAGCAACACCTACCATCAAATGATACATTCTGTATGGAATTATTAATTTCTCTACAGTGCTACTGAATGTACTATAGCAATTATTAAACATTAATACTTCGTTAGAAGGTAATTAAAATGATAGCTCAGTTTTCGTTGAAAATGTGATATAAAATTGTCAGTTTATTCAACTCCAATTTATTAACTCCGCGATAATTGGAGGTTGAACAAACAATACTATTATTTAGAAATGGTCGTTCATCGCTGGAAAAATAGGTGCATAGTTTAATACTAAACCTACCGAACATTAAATTCAACCGGTGTATATTGCCTTATAAAAAAGCCAAGATTTAATTTGTTTGGTTTATTTGTGAATTTCATTATAAAGTATAATGAAACAATTGATCGATTCCTAATAGGTTATCCAAAATAGACGATAAGAAGTTTTTTTTTTAATTAAAAACATGTTATTTTTAATTTTATTGGTTTGTTTTTAATTTAATTATCAGGTATCATCTATGACAATTGTGTGTGAAAGACCGTCGAATCATCACCACGGCCACGTTCACAGACATCAATTCAAATATCAAAATTTTCGGTGACATTTTGGCATATTTGGTCGTTTAATTCACCAATTTAATAACTAATGTTGTTTTTCAAGCCATGAATTGTTGCTGGTTCATTGGCATAAACTTTCTTTTTCATATAACCCTAAAGAAAAAAGTTCAATGGGATCAAATCAAACGAACGAGGTGGCCAATTCCGGTCATCACTCCTTGGAATTGATCGACCATTGAATTTCGATCGCAATAAAGTGATGTTTAAGTGATTTACGATAGGTATTTTTTATTGAATGCTGCTTTATAAAATAAATTCTAATAACTTTAACAAGCTGTTCAATCATATACGACTTCGATCTTAAAATTGTCTTTCATTATAGGTTAGAAATAAAAGAAACTGACAAGAAACATGGCGTTTCAGGGATATCCCCATTCAACATCCTAAATGTACTTCTGGATAACCAAACGGCAATTTTAATTATAACTTTTTATAACTTCATTAGTTGTAAGATGAAGACTCTGAAAAGTGTCATTTGACCCACTGAGATAGGTTTAACATTAACCCCTTGTCATACTACTTTCTTTGCCGCTAGAGTTATCATAACATCTTCGTCGTCAGGAACATTCTAGAAGAAACAGGAAAATTTATATTTCTCGTACGGCTGCATTTGCTTCAATGCCGAAATATGAATTCAGAAAGAATAACATTCCACTTTGTCTAAAAAGAAAGGCATCGCATGTTTATAGACAGAGACTTGCGCGGAAACATATTCAGATACGAAAATCCGATTTTGATGAAACTTATTTAAGGGAGTTTATAGCTTTACTGTTTAAACAAAAAACTTTTGTTAAAATTTCCTTGCGCGACTACATTTCCCATTGAAAAACACACAATTTGAAAAAAAATTCAAATTTTTCGAGTTTCCGAGATGTTTAAAAAATACCCAAACTTTCAGGGCTGTTTTCACCCCTTCAAAGTGGATCGTTGCCGATAAAAAGAAAACACGTGTCAAATATTTTTCAAAGAACTATAAGCTCCTATAAGTTTCATCAAAATCGGATTTTTGCATCCGAAGATGTTCCTGTGTTCGATTAAAATCGTAAAAACTCTTCGTTTAAAATCTTCGACACGAGTCTGACTCGTCGTAATATGGCAAGGGATTAATAAGCTTTTGAATATCGCGCGTTGATTACACGAATACGTCGGAGGGACGGATTTTCCTTAAAAAGGAGATTTGTCTCGGAATCCTAAGATCGAACAAAGTAGATTCGACGGAAGAAAGGAGTCGAGGGTGTAACGGGCGCCATAGATTCGGGGCGAAGCAGTAATTCGGGATTAAGAAGGCCGTGTTCGATTATTCGTTACACACGTTCCGCTGATACGGGATCGAAAACCGGAATTCAATTTGCGCGCCGGTATCAGATCGCACGAGACGGGACAAATTTCCACGGGGTTCAATAAGCGGGCTCCTGAAATTCCTCGAAGCAATACCAGCCGGCGAATAGGAACATCGTCCTGCCGAATGGCGGAGAGAAAACGAGAGAGAGAGAGAGAGAGAGAGAGAGAGAGAGAGAGAGAGAGAGATGGAGAAAGAGCGAGAGAGAGTGAGAGGGAGAGAGATAAAACACGGCAGAGAACTGGCTCTCCGGTCTTCCCGGCCTCGGCAAAAGTTCGTTTGCTAAGTGCCGGGAATGTCTTCTTGATTTCGCGAGGTAACGCGAACGGACCCTTTAAGGAGACAGTCTGCAAGCGAACGCGTATCGCGATAACGTTTATGGCAGCGGCCGAGGTGCGGCTACGATGTTCCCTCAATCTTCTGTAAAGTACACCCTCTTGGTATCGGGTCATTGTCACGCCGTTCTACTTGAAATTGCAAATGCGTGTCGGCTGATCCGGGAAGATTTGTCGAAAAAGTAGCAGAACGTCTGGCCGAAGCACGCTATTTAGTTAACGATTACAGGTGGTCAGGCCGAACAGACGGAGGCAAGGGAAAAGACAAAAGATTATTGTGGCAGCCCGGCTATATTGTAGGTTTAATCTTATCGTGGCGATACTCGGACTCGTTATCGAGTCGTTCTCGACGCGTTCGGCACGATATTCTATCTGAACTGATTCTGGGTTCTCTATGGAGGACAGTAGAGATCCTTCGCGCGAACACGCGTATCTTCACAGATACCCTAATGGTTTTCTTTTATTTTTCAAGATACAGACTGGAAAATGTGAGGGAGAAGAATCGAATTTGTAGCAGCGTCTAGAGTCGATGTAATTTACGAATGATGGTTGATTGCTGGTGATACTGTGATTATTTATCTTTTTTCGAGATAATTAGTTAAAACTGAAACCGTAATTCTTCATCGATCAACCCCTTGACATACCATTTTCTCCGTCACTAAAGTTATTATAGCATCTTCGTCGCTAAAAATGTTACAGATGACAAAAGACAATTTATACCTTTTACACTGCTGTATCCACTTCACTGTTTAAATATTGACTACAAATGAGCAATATTTGATTTCTCTTAAAAAGGAGCACATAATATTTATATTTGTTAGGCTTTATGTAAAATCATCAACAAGAATCTGCAAAGTATGAGATCCTCTACAGTAAGTTAACCCTTTGCCATACCAGTTTCTTCGTATCTAAAGTTATTATACCATCTTCATCGCTAAAAATGTTACAGATGATAAAAGACAATTTATACCTTTTACACTGCTATGTCCACTTCAATGTTTAAATATTGATTACAAATGAGCAATATTTAAGTTTTCATAAAAAGAATTTTTCTAGGATCGGTAGTTTTGTTGTTAATAACTCCGCAAGCACATGGCTTTCTTAATGTATACGGCAGTTCAATCTAGGCGCTGGTCCAAATTAGACGATTCTACGCTAATTAGTACTGTTAGCACGAGGCTGGAGACATAATAAGCATATTGATAGTCGATCAGATTTTTATGCAAATGCAGGAGGTAAACGTTCGCTTTCATTAGCAATGCAAATTTTTATGCTTACGTAAAGGTTTTCGCAGTCCCCAATTTATTACGTTCTGCACGTTCGATTATAAAGGGTCTTTAATAAGAATTGGGTGCTATAAGTGAACAGCTGGTATTCCTTTTCCTAATTTTACTAATTAAGAAAATATTGGAAATATTGAATAATGCCGTACGAATAAATTAGTGTTTTAAAGGTTATTTTATAAACTCAGTAATTTCATTTACCTAACTACAGAATTCGATCCTTTCGAAATATTTTTCTGCCCTGTACAACAGCTTGCCAATTAATTATAATACGCGCGTGAAATTAACAACACCATATATAGCCGAATAATTAAGTCTATCTATCATAATTTGATCGACATTTTTCGATGCTTTAACAACGCGGTGAGTCTACTTGTTCATTATCACCGTTTTATCACTCTATTAGGTAGAATAGTAGCTGCTTAATAAAATCGAAATCTAATTAAATGGGAGATAATATTTTTTTTAATTAATGGCTGCATAATGATTATGCTCTGCGAAAGGCACTTACCCTTTTAGAACCTCTCGATTGTACTATGTAACACGTCATTAAATGGGATAACAAAATTACTGTCAATATGAACCGTCGATCGTGTGAACCGCCGTTGAAATAATTAATAAACTACGAATCATTATATGAATTGAAGTCTTATGGAGTAATTAACGAAAACACGTATTGCAGAGAAGCTTATAATTGCGGCAACCGTTTCGCCGCGTAAACATGAATATTAAACTGCTGCCGAAATTACAAAATTTTTCATAGATTCGTAATCATCGCAAATCTAATTAATTTACAGCATTGTACAAAATGTATTTATGTTTCTATAAAAATTCATGAAACTCATGGTAACAAGTTTTTCTCCTTTTAATAAATATGGATATCCACAGTAATTATTCTATACATACGTAGATTACTGTGCGCTTCGGTTTCAGCATCATCTGCGTTTTCTAATGAACACAAACACGAACTCGTTGCGACTTTCCGTAAACGACTGCAGGTGCACGGTATGAATGCATGAAATCCGCAGTCCACTCACGACCGCCGCACAAATCTAATATTCCATTCCGAACGATTTCCATTGAAAACCAATGAGCACAGAGCATTTCTACGGATTCTACGCGGTAAATGTATAATAGATCTAATTTTCACCTACAAATACGTAAATTCGCTGTCGAACATTCGACTTTCCATCGGATGTTAAAGCTACATCAAAAAGTGCCTCGGATTTACTTTCTCCACGCGACTACACTCTACATGTCATATAATTAATTTACAATGAAAAATATAAAGATTTTTATTATGAATTATGATAAATTAAAGATTTTTAAAAACCTACCTGAAAACATTGACAAATAAATGGTGGAAAAAGATGCACTTATGTTTTTCATCGGTGTGTTAGCTCAGTTCTTATAATTTCATACTAGAAGTACTGAACCAATCAAATTGACTGGTTCGTAAGTTTTTCTTTTGCAATTCCAGAAGTTATAACAGTATCTTCTATGCAATGCTTCGAATGAATCTCTTCAATGAAGTAGACATTGTAATCAAAATGGGATAAGGTTTGAGTAGATGCAGTCTTGTCATTATTATCAGACAATATTATATTCTAGTATATTCTGGTGAATTATAGTATATTTTAGTACTCTAAATATATAATGGTATGTTCTGTCTGTTATGGCATAGTCCTGTCATCACAGACTCTCTTGCTATGTAACTAACTCGAATATCGAATTCCACCCATTATAACGGGTGTCTCATGAAATACCTGTAACAATATGCATAGCCATTGGAGAAAGAATAAATATAAAATCAATCTAAGCCTCTTTCTGTTATTGGAAAGTTATAAACGATAGAGAACTTCCAATCGCAGTAATTATAAAATAATTTCTAGTACAGAGATGAGATAGATATACTTATTATACTTGATTAGTTTAACGTGATTTAACGAGGCAATGTTTTTATAGCAGATAAGATTATTTCATATGTACGAGTTTTCTTATTCGCACAGTACACTCTGTATCGTATTTTATAGCACCGTAGTAACATTAATTTCTAGTTCCGTTTGTATATGTACAGCGAACTTCAGGTTTGTAAAAGAAGATTTTAAAAAGAAAATTTTCCACAGGAACTTCATACGTGTCGTTCAGTTAATTGAATGGTCTGCTGATATTCACGTAGGTTTCACTGCAGCTATTAACCTCGAAGATACCGTTGGTTAAAATGTATTCATGTGCTTCAAAGAACCAGTAAATAATTGCCTACACTTTGTTATGCAAAATAAGTACATTTCCTGTTTGATATTCAAACGACAATCAATAAATTTCCTGTGCGTTGGTCGGGCACATCCAGACAACAAAGTTAGATAAGACTGCCTACAAATTCATCGAAATTGTTTCGTTGCATTCACAGTTTCTATAAAATCTATATGATTTTGCTAAGGGACTCTGACAAATAAAAATTTGAAAATTTAGTGTTTCATGAAATTCGTGGCACTTCGATCGCTTTGAGGACCATTATTTCAGGTTACCTCTTACTTTCAGAGAAACATATTTTTGCACATGGACAGATATCGATTCTATCACGATTAGAGCTCTAAGCATTGACACTATACCCACCGAGCATTAAATTTGACTGGCGTACATTGTATTATAAAAATGCCAAAATTTAATTTATTTTGATTATTTGTGATTTTCATTAAAGTATATGATAAAACAAAGAAATCCATTGAATCGATT
>CM052094.1:17513775-17524537 GCA_028453745.1 Agapostemon virescens
ATCAACGAATCTTAAAGGGTATTTTCGATGTCTCGAATATTGCTGATTTTATAGAGGTGTCAAGGAAGTGTCAAGTTTCTTTCATTAACACTAGAAATATTAAATTGCAGCCTCCAGCGTGTAGAGGAAAGAGGATTTGCGCTGCACGGTTGTTCTACGCGAAATTCGACACATTGCGGAGAAACATACGGATTCTATTCGAATTTAAATATCTTGTAGCGTTCAGAAATGCATCAACGAATCTCAAAGGATTTTTCGATGTCTAAAAATTCTTGATTTTATAAACGTGCTAAAGAAATATCAAGCTTTTTTCATTAATACTAGAAATATCGGACGTAGTTTCCAGCGTGTAAACCACACAGGATTTTCGCTATGCGGTCGGTCCACGCGAAATTCGATATATTGCTGGAAAACATATGGGTCTCATTCAAATTTTACAAATCTTGTAGTATTCAGAAAAGCAACAACGAATCTTAAAAATTATTGACTATATTATAGACGTGTAAAAAAAGTGTCAATCCCTTTCCATTAACACTAGAAAAATCGAACGCAGCTTCCAGCGTGTAGACCAGAAGGGATTTTCGCTATGCAATCGTTCCACGAGAAATTTGACACATTGCGGAAAAACGTATGGATTTTATTCCAAATTGAATATCTTGTAGTGTTCAAAGCAGCGTAAACGAATGTCAAAGGATTTTTCGATGTCTATAAATTGTTGATTTTATAGACGTGTAAAAGTAGTGGCAACCTTTGTCCATTAACGTTGGAAATACCAAACAGTGGCCGATTCCTTCGCAGTTATTGAAATTATAAATATGTATCCACCGAAACTAGTTAAATGAACTTTTTCATTAAAGCGCATGTTAACTTTGCACTCCAAGCAATTTTAATTCCAAAATTGAAACATTTGTTGTCCTAATATAGTTCCATTTTACTCGGTTCATTTCCTTTCGTGCACACCAAGTTTATTACTATTACTCGTATGCGCAACGCTTCAGTTTTTGTCGATTTCTTAAACGCAAACATAACGATGTAAAACATGTTTTAACGCTCGTACGACGGAGCACTAAATTATACTTATATGCCCTGCTCTATAATAACGACGAGGTTGCAATTATTTAATGTTCCTATAACTTTCACGTTAACATATATTGTGCTGAAAAACTTGGTGGGAACATTCTTATAATGTCAATAATAATTGTCAAATAAGAAGTCAATAACGAGTCATTTTGCCTCGTTCCGTCGTTATAGAATTAAATGACAACATAACAATTTTCAGTATCGCTTTACAGGCGAAATTTAAACAATTCCAATCTTGTTGTTGTTATAAAGCAGCGTATATTAGTTTAGTTTAGTACTCGGTAGTTCTAGTGTTTAATTATAAGGACAACTAACAAACCGATGAAAAACATAAGTGCGTCTTTTTCTACTATTTATTTTGCAATACATCTAGTCATTGTTATGAAGCAACGTATATTAATCTGCTTAGTACTCGGCAGTTTTATTCTTAAATTATAAGAACTGAACTAACAAACCGATGAAAAATATAAGGGCATCTTTCTCCTCCATTTATTTTACAATATATCTAGTCATTGTTAGGAAGCAACGTATATTAGCCTAGTTTAATACTCGGCAATTTTAGTATTAACACTAGAACTACTCAGTAATAAACTTGTGGATTTTAATGTTAATATATACACTCCTGACTAGACCCGTTACACTATGTTACAATTTTGTCTTTAAACTTAGTAAAATGATTCGTAAAGTATAGCAAACCAGCGTTGTAACGCGTGGTAGAAATCAAACAGCGCTTATCGCGTGAGCGTAAAAACAGCGTGCGAGCGTCGCAATGCTCAAGTATTTATACTAGTGCTCATTGATAGGGTGGAAACATCCACCACCAATGAGCACGTACAAAGATCTATGTAAACCATGATTGGTTTCTTAATTTGCCGCCCACCCTGCACTGGTGGGGTGAGTCTAGCCTCGAATTTTCTCCAAGACGGTACGTCCCAGGTACCGTCCCGAGGATGGTCGCGCGCTCGCTAATGTCCGGTGTTGCACATCTGGAAGTTTATGGCAGCTCAATTGTTATTGAGTACAAAGTCGGCGTCTCGGCCGCGCACGTGTCCACCGAAGACCACCCTAATAAATGTACGTTCGAAATTTGGTAAATACTACTTGACACATCTGGCATTCAGCTGAATGGGTCCTCAAAAATAGCAAAACGTCGGAGCCCGTGCCATAGACCTCTTCGTTAATTAAAAATATTCTTAAGGCGCTGTCGCGAGTTAACACATTCAAAAAACTGTATGTACCTCGCAATGAATGCAATTCCATCGACCAGCTCGTGCACCTCGCTCAAAGTAATAGATCCAGCCACTCTGCTTATCGCATTCACGCCACGGAACGTCTCAGCGAGTATTCACCGGTCTCTCTGTCGACCGTCCCCTATTTTCCTTCGAGGTTCCCCGCAGATAAAGCTGATTAAAATCAGCACCCCGCTGGCGAATCGTAAAATCCCCGAAAACGCGTCGCGTAATCAGATTTCGAAACTGCGAAAAACTTAATGAACCGTTCGCGGTTTAGTTTCGAGAGTGGCCGAGGGATTAAGGGGGCGGGGAGGGAGGAGAGCAAATTACCATCGTCGAAAATCACTAGATTCGCGAATGGAAGAGAAGGGATCCTTTCGCGGCATAATTCCGTTTTGGAAATCACGCGAAGATTGGACTTCCCGTTCCCGCGGTCCTCGGGACTCTCTAATTGGAAAAATTGAATTATCCGTATCGTAATCGCGAACAGCATCGGGTCGCGTCGTCGCCCCTCCCCCTTTCCCGGAGAAGGCAACAATTAACGATAGCACAAATATTCCCTGGGTACACGTTGTTAAGGCACGCCTCGAAATATTCGGGTAATGAAGAATAATGCACGATGCTAAAACAAACTCCGAGACCCCCGGTCGCTTAAACCTTGAAGACGCCGAAGGTCCCACCCCGGGTTCGTCCGGTTTCCGCGCTATTCAGCCCTCTCACCTTCTAAAAGATATACCAACACGTATATAGGTATAGCATGACGTTACGACGACGAGCAGCTTCTCTCTTAGCCAAGCATTTAAACGGTCCACGCAATTAGGGAAGGCGCTTCGCGCCTCATGTTTTATTCATGCCGACTCGGGTCCGGGCTCTCTCCGCGCCTTGCTTTCGACCCCCCAAAGATTAAAACCGAAGCACGGCAACGGCCGATGCCCCGGCTTACAACCTGGACATATTAAATGGCCAGGTTGCACACCTTCGATCGGCATCACCTGTAAACCTGGGACACCGGTCCCCGCTTCCCATTCTAGCTCCAGAAGAGAGAACTTCTGGCCTTTGTTTTTCGTCCCCGTGTATCGCCTCTCGACGAGGTAATACCTGGTTCTTCGGTTACTTGTCGTTTACCTTACCATCCCCGTGGCCTGTCATCTCTCTCCCACTCCCTCTGTCTCTTGTAATTTATGACGTCGAGTCGCAACGTTTCTTTTTTCTCGGTTTCGTTTTATCGGCCGGTCGTTCGTTTTCAATCGAGGGGCCCTGCTCTCTATTTGTAACGACGAGCGAGCCAAGAGAACGGCCGAGAGTGTCCGAAGCCGAGGCAAACTTTCCATCGGCTAGTCCCAGGGGCGAAGAAGTTTCGCGAGTGTGCGAAGATTTTAAGGTGTTATGATTATTCCACTCGTTTTTAATTTCAAATGAGCCCCGACGCGCCCGACCGTCCTCCGCTGTTTGTTTTTTAATGACGATTGAAATTAGCTCCCGGCCCCGCCGGGAACAAGGAAACGGGATTAAGAGTTGCGAAATTGAATTCTGCGAGACGGACGTTCTCCCGTTTCTTCGCGCAATGCGCGTTCGTTGCGAACCTCTTTCTGCTTCCCTTACTAATATTGCGTTCAAGATAGGAGACTGATAAGGGAACAGTTCCGTTTATCGTCCACGTTTCGTCTACACAATTGTTCGGACTTTCAATGGATTCGCACAACGCGTGCCGACTCAAGAATTTACCAAATCGAAGGACCACCTTTCTGTAGAAACTCAACGAAATTATAGTAAAGTTCAGAATGTTCAAGTCCCAAGATAGTTAACTCCTTACCATATCATCTTGTTCGCGGCCACAGTTATTATAACGCTTTCAGTGCCTAGAATGTTACAAAAGGAAACAGATACAGTATACAGGGCGAGTCAACAAACGTTTTGCACTTCAAATATATTTGTTGTTTCTAATGATACGTAAAATATGGTAAGGACAAAGTTGAATGGTACAATGGGGCTAACATGATGCTATAAAAAAATTTTGTTTTCATGTCATTTTTTTTAGAGATATCAAGGTCACATTGACTTTTTTAAAATGGAACCACCCTTTTTTAAACACCTACAACGATAGTCCCTTTCATTAGGAATTCAGTGACTATATTACTCCAAGGTCATTCAAGGTCAAGGATAGAAAAAACGTATAAAACTAAAATATGGAAGCAGAATACCTATATTTTATAAATGTTCGAAATGATGGCCATCTACGTCGATACGTTGATGCAAACGAGCTCTGAAGGAATGTTGAACTCTGATAAGTACATCCGAGGTGATATTTGTACATGCTGTGATGGTACGCTGACGCATATCTTCAACTGTTGTTGGAGCATCCATGTACACGGTCTCTTTTAGCAGACTCCATAAAAAGAAATCCAGTGGATTTAAATCAGGCGAACGTGCTGGCCATGAAACAGTTCCGCCTCGTCCAATCCATCGGTTTGGAAATAGTGATTCCAACGTTTCTTTAGCTACTCGTGCATAATGAGCAGGACAACCATCATGTTGGTACCACATATCATAGTGATTTTGTAAAGGGACATCTTCGAACAAAATTGGCACATCTTCTTGCAAAAATTGAGCGTATTTCTGTCCCGTCATCATTCCGTTAACGAAATATGGTCCAATTACTCTGTAGTTCAAAATATCACACCACACGTTTACGCTCCATTGTCTTTGATGATCAATTTCTCGCAGCCAGTGAGGATTATCCACAGACCAATAATGAGCGTTCCGTAGGTTAATTGAGCCATGATTAGTGAATCTTGCTTCGTCCGTAAACAAGACATTACAAAAAAATGAATGATTTTTAAGGTAATCCCCACTGACAAAAGTTAATTCTATTTTGAAAATCATTCCCGTGCAATTCTTGATGGAGCGATATGTGGAACGGATGATATTTATGTCGGGCCAGAATTCGTATTACACTACTTTGACTTATGCCTGCTTGCCGGGAAATTTTTCTCGTACTCGCGTGAGGATTGACAGCTGTAGCTGCTAAAATATTAATTTCATTGTCTTCATTGGTCGTGGGATTCTGCCGTTTGTACTATCTTGCATGTACACCTCCAGTACTTCGAAACAACCTGTACGTATTAATGAAAGTCTGTCTAGAAGGAGTGTTTCGCTCGGGGTACCTTTTTTCATAAAGTAATCGGCCTGCACTGCATTTTGTCTACATTCACAGTAAATCGTGATCATATCACACTTTTTAGTCATTGAATAAGACATAGCGGAATCACGTTTGGAAACATACTGATAGTAAATAAGAGTGCTAAATAACAGTAACATTGAAGGACCTTAGTATGTTTACTTTAACTACGACCATAGTATATTTACTATTTACTACAAGTCTCAACTATGATAAACGTATTCTGCTTTCATATTCTAAATCTTATACGCTTTTTCCGTCCTTCACCTTGAATGACCTTGGAATAATATAGTCACTGAAATCCTAGTGAAAGGGACTATCGTTGTAGGTGTTTAAAAAAGGGTGGTTCCATTTAAAAAAGTCAAGGTAACTTTGATATCTCTAAAAAAATAACATGAAAACAAAACTTTTTTATAGCATCGTGTCAGTCCCATTGTACCATTCAACTTTGTCCTTAAAATATTTTGCGTATCTTTAGAAACAACAAAGATATTTGAGGTGCAAATGTTTGGTGACAGCCTGTATTTGTTGTATGCGAAGGTGTCACTTCTGTGATATTTTCGGGACTTTCTTTTAACTTATTCCCAATCATCGTCGTACGAGGGTTAAAGAGTTCACGAACTTCTAAAAATTAAAGCGATAAAGAAATCCTTTCGCGAAACACAAGTTTCGAGCACTACAAGTGTCAAGGGTTTACTACCATGATACTCTTTGATGATCGCCGAACTGAAGTCTTAAGTGAAATTTAATCATCCTCCGTTTGTGCTCCCGCTGGATTTATCGACTCGATAAATCGTAGTCGTCGAGAGTATCAGATGTCAACGTTTTCTCTTGTAACGGACAATTGCTATGATTGCAATGTAACGATGGACTATTAACTCTTAAATGTACCAATGGAACTGAAAGATCTATATAACCACTTTATACTCTCTTTTTTTATTAAAAATAAAAATAAAAATTATTCGGACTTGTATGTAGAATAACATAGTAGCAACAAAACTTCGGTGACGTCCCCTGCATTAAAAATAAAAATTATTTGGACTTGTATGCAGAATAACAAAGTAGCAACAGAACTTCGGTGATGTTTCTTGCAAGAAACATATAAATTATTTGGACTTGTATGCAGAAAAATATAATGCTAACAAAACTTCGATGAAATTCCTTGCAAGAAAAATCTAGAAGGAAGATTCATTCGATCGCCATCATGCTGAAGAAATATTACACACGTTCCCGAAGTTTACGTAGCTGTGTAAACAGAATAAACAGTTATTACCTCTTTTTGATTAAATTTAGTTGGTTCTCGGAGGTCTGTAGCTTTTTATAAACACAAACAGGTTGTTCGGTAAATATTTCATACCATTTTATTAATCTTTCTATAACGTAGCGAAGTTCCAAGTGGACTCTTTAATTTTAATCAAGACATTCGCGATCCGTAGTCTTCGCGTGGCGGTCAAAGCGTGCTCACGTGATACAAGTGATTTGCAAAGTTTCGAAGTATCACTTACACAGCCTTCTATTCCGCGGTATCTACTCTCTCTCTGAATTTTATTAAACGACTAAAACTCGTGTTTTTTCCCAAGTGAGAAGGAGGTGGTTCTTTGATCGCGGAACCGGTACGTAAGATCAAGGTTGCAAGTTCTTCTGGAAAAGTTACCGGATACGTCGGCGCTTAAATTTATTACTGGAAAAATGAAAATATTAAAAGTTACCGGGGAACCCGGTACTAGCGACGATATTGGAATTTACTTAAAAAAAATTTTTATAAACAAGACGCGTGGTGGTGAGAGCTTCGCGGAGGGGGCTCAGATACGGATAACCCCGTTGATTTAATTAATTCGTTACTGTTCAGAAAGTACAGCGCGGGTTTGGTTGAAAAACAGCCTGATTCCTAAAAGGTCTGAGGATAGATCGAATCGTTAAAGTTCATGGAATGGCCCCAGGAATGCCGCGCCCGATTATTCTTCGCCTCGATACCGAGAACATTCTTCGGGACGCTACCGAAGTTACGATCCTCTCCAAACTTCTGTCTTGTTTAATTCCTTTTTATTCCTTTTTCCCCGGGGATTTAAGAATGCTACGATTTCATTAACACTTACTCGGGGGAGACGCTGAGATAAGATTTAGTTTAAAAGCGGGCTGGAACGCTGCAGCACCCTTCCATATCGAAACAACTCGATATCCGGAAACAGACAATGAAGATCCTTATTTTGAATCGAGACTCCATTGTTTTTAACGATGAAGGAAATATAGTAACATTACGGAACGATGATTTATCTTTATTTTGAAGTGTGAGCTCGTTCCATTAAGTTTGGATTCTTTTACAAACTATTAATCGCAAGGTTCAACAAACTAGAAATACAAAATGTCAAAATGGAAATGTTTTATTCAACGTTTTCGAGCTAAGTTTGTCACCTAAAATATCTGCTTCGTTTTTAACGATGCGGGAAATATAATAACAATTTGACGACGTTTTTAACGATTTATCCTTATTTTGAAGCGTCATATCCTGCCACTTGGTTTGGATTCTTATACAAATTATTAATCGCAAGATTGAACAAATCAGAAATAGAAAATTCGATATGGAAATGTTTTATACATGGTTTTTCGCCTAAATTTGTTGCCTAAAATATTTCCATTATTTTTAACGATGCAGTAAATATAGTAATATTACCGACCGATGATTTATCCTTATTTTGAAGCGTGATCTCCTTCCACTAAGTTTGGATTCTTTTACAAACTATTAATCGCAAGGTTCAACAAACTAGAAATACAAAATGTCTAAATGGAAATGTTTTATTTAAGGTTAGTTGACTAGGTTTGTCATCTAAAATATCTGCTTTGTTTTTAACGATGCGAGAAATATATAACACTTTAACGACCGATGATTTATCCTTATTTTGAAGCGTGATCTCCTTGCACTTAGTTCAGACTCTTTCTACAAACTATTAATCGCAAGGTTCAACAAATTTGAAATATAAAATGTCAAAATGGAAATGTTTTATTCATCGTTTTTGAGCTAAGTTTGTCACCTAAAATATCTGCTTTGTTTTGAACGATGCGATGCGATGTAATAACAATTTACCGACCTGTAATTTTGTCATCATTTTTAAAAATCGATGGTCCATGCCTGAACACATTTTAAAATATCTTTTAACTCTAACAATTTTTATTGTGAACCAATAGAATGTCCCCAGTAAAATCGTCTAATAATTTCTTTTAAAATTACAATGTAAAAGGAGATTTCTAAACTTCACTTTGTCATGCCGTTGTTATTAAAAATCCTATGGGTCTCCGGTTGATAAAGTGAACAAATAGAAAACATTTTCTTTTTACGATAGAAAATATTTCCATCTCAAGTTCATATTTACTGAAACATAGAAGTCATCGTTGATTTTTAAATAGGACGATATACTTTGATCGATATAACACCATAGCTAGTAAAAAAAAAACATTCCACCGTGTGTAACGTGTTGACCTCCAAATGACCTTTGGAAAAGTTGTTCTTCAAATGTTTCGGAGTTTATATTAATGGAATTTTATTTGAAGAGGTAAGCTTGAATATCGTATTTGTTTTCCAAATAAAGCTTTTTTGTAAAATTATACATGATCGTTTAGAGGTCAACACTATGCATGACTGAATTCATGTTTTCGTAAGCCATAACATTGTACCAATTAAAATGCATCATCCTATTGGATATCCATATTCACATTTATATTCTATAAAATATAAACATAATTCTACATTCACTGGGTTTGCAAACACTATCAGGATCTCTTTTAAAGATTGGATTCTTTTGTAGAGTCCTTTCGTCTTGTAAGATTTCTAAACCGAATGTTTGATTATTCAACCATGAAATTTCTCGATGGTACTGAGATACACGTTTTTATGAAGTGCAGAAATTGATTGATCGATCTAGGACTCCGAGTGAAATTAATTACACATCTGACCTACATGTGTCTCTCATCTGTTTCAGATTAAAATCCGAGAATCTCGGCGGCGCCTGGTGTCCCAAGAATCAGATCACCCAGGAAGCCCGGGAATGGTTGGAGATTGACCTTCATACGGTTCACTTGATCACTGCCACCGCTACTCAAGGTCGTTTCGGGAATGGTCTCGGTGTTGAGTATGCAGAAGCGTATCTACTCGATTATTGGCGACCGCGACTCAAGAAGTGGGTCCGATACAGAGATATTAAAGGGCAAGAGGTGAGCATCCGTAATCTAATTTGCCTTATAAATTTCTCACCTTCTGAAGATTACTCAAACCTTCGCACTCCAAACGATTTTAGCTCCAAAATCGTGACATTTTTTCACCTAGAATAGTTCCACCGTTCATTTTCCTTTCGCGCATATAAAATTGACTGATAGACTCCCATGTGCAGCACTTCTATTTCTAAATGCAATCCTTGTTACGAAACGTTATTTTGAGTAACAGAATGAGAATTTTTAATGCCGGCTTTGAGACGCCACTGGAGTACTAAGGGTTAACCTGTTTCTACATCAATAATTTCAAGGTCAATTGTTAATGTTCTTTTAACTGTAATAGCAAGTTAGAGAATTGTTCAGACTCTTTCTACAAACTATTAATCGCAAGATCCAACAAACTAGAGATACAAACTGTCAAAATGGAAATGTTTTATTCTAGGTTTTTGAGCTAAGTTTGTCACCTAAAATATGTGCTTTGTTTTTAACGATCCGGGAAAGTTAATAACACTTTAACGACCGATGATTTATCTTCATTTTGAATCATAATGTCCTTCCACTAGATTTGGATTCTTTTCAAAACTATTAATCGCAATGTTCAACAAACTAGAAATACAAAATGTTACAAGGTTATATACAAGGTTACTTAGCTATGTTTGTTAACTAAAGTAACTCCATTGTTTTTAACAATGCTGGAAAAATAATAACATTAGCGACCGATGATTTATCCGTATTTTGAAGCGCCATCTCCTTCCACTTGGTTTGGATTCTTTTCAAAACTATTAATCGCAAGGTTCAACAAACTAGAAATACAAAATGTTAAGATGAAAATGTTTTATTTAAGGTTAGTCGACTAGGTTTGTTATCTAACATGTTTGTTTTGTTTTTAACGATGCGGGAAATATAACACAACGACCGATGATTTATCCTCATTGTGAAGCGTGATGTCTTTTCACTTGGTTTGGATTCTTTTACAAACTATTAATCGCAAGGTTCAACAAACTAGAAATACAAAATGTTAAGATGAAAATGTTTTATTTAAGGTTAGTCGACTAGGTTTGTTATCTAA
>CM052094.1:17524547-17563684 GCA_028453745.1 Agapostemon virescens
AATGTTTGCTTCGTTTTTAACGATGCGGAAATATAACAACAATTTAACAACCGATGATTTATCCTCATTTTGAAGCGTGATCCCCTTCCACTTAGTTCAGACTCTCTACAAGCTATTAATCGCAAGGTTCAACAAACTAGAAGTAGAAATTTCGAATCGGGAATGTTGTATACAAGGTTTCTCAACTGTGTTTGTTAACTATAGTAACTCTATTGTTTTTAACAATGCAGGAAAAATAGTAACATTACCGACCGATGATTTATCCTTATTTTTAACCGTGATGTCCTTCAACTTGGTTTGAACTCATTCACAAACTATTAATCGGAAGGTTCAACAAACGAGAAATAGAAATTTCCATATGGAAATATTTTATTTAATGTCAGTCGACTAGGTTTGTCATCTAAAATGTCTGCTTTGTTCTTAACGATGCGAGAAATATAATAACACTATAAACTCCCGTAAGTTTCATCAAAATCGGATTTTCGCATCTGAATATGTTCCCGTGTTAGTTGACTCACCCCTATCACTCCATCGCATCGCTACAATAAATGTCTCGAATCCGCAGTCTACTTACGATTAATCGAACGAATGATCGAATATCCGATCGACAACGACCCCATCGGGGTTCAAACGCAACATGTATTCGATGTTAGCATTCCGTTCGCTGAATCGGCAGCGGGGTCGCAATCAAAAGTGCACGCGCCACAGTATGTTGATAAAAACCGGCGTGAATGCCATAATTTATGAGCTCGCAGCGGCGGTCCGCGCATCTGCTCTCCGTTGCGATCGAGTAGCGTCCAGCTGCGCTCGGAATAGTCGAAACCACGTTCGAATTGCTCGGTCTCGATTGGTCATTGGCCTGAAATAATAATTTCATCCCGATTAAGATGGCGAGATTGTTATTCCTGGCGGTGACTCTTGAAGCGCAGAAGCCGAGCAAACGTGGCGTGCGCGAGCCCGCAAGTTCAAAGCGGACTGCTCTCTCTCACTCGACGATCAAGAATCGAAGACTGGCCGAGGGATTATCCCGCTTGAAGCGTAAGCCGCTTATCGCGAATCCGTAAGCTAATTTCGTACCGGCGATGTACACCACTTTGTCGAGCTCGGAAACAGAACATTTGGGCTTTCTGCTCGTGAGTTTCGCGAACGGATTCTGACCCGAAAAGCGACTCACGGAGCAATCTCGAGCGTTTATGCTCCGAGTATTCGCCTGATGAAATTAATTATTGCCCGACTTGTATTAACGCATTAGACGTATCCGTCATGATAATACCTGCTTGAACCACTTCCACGCAGGATGTCAAGCAGACATTTTGCTAATTCATCGCTGTGAGAAAGAATGCGCATGCTCGTTTAACGGTTCGTGAGCCGAGTTTCTTGGAAATGGCAAATCGAATTATTCAACTAGATTTATAAATAAATCTCACTGAACTCGCGAACTTCCGCTGTCGCCCAAATTAATCTCTTAGGCACGGCTGAATTTTGCACAGGGCTGTTTCTCTGTACGGCTGAGCACGTTCGAATAAAGTTTTTGATAACTGAATTATGATTTTCCTTAAAGATATGATGCGGACACTTTGACTTTAATAAGTTAGTTGAGTAATTAATTATACAATTCAGTGGCTCAAGCCACTATAGCGGCGCAAAGAATCTAAGTGGTTAATTCTGTTAGTTTTACTTAATGGGGAATACACTTTAGAGCGCCTAAAGAATAGTGATTTTTAGGAATTTTTTTCTCAATAACTACAAAACGAATCATTCTCAAACTTTCCTGATATTATGTTCTATATTTAAACAATACAAAAAAATTTCTATTTTAATGATTAATGTATTATTTTTTTTTGTAATATTTATAAATCTTCACAGCTCCGCGCCACGCGCATCGTCAATTTGTGTACATCCTGCAGCCTCTAATTTTCATCTAAAACAGGAAAAAAAAAGTTTTTTTAATCCTTATAAAATTATCTCGTCGATGAACTAAAAAAATTCCAACAAAAAGTACAAAAAATGCAAAAATTTTTGGCTTTATTGAAAAAGTTACGATTTTTCGCTAAAAACTTCGACTTTATAATGTAAATTGAAAGGAAAAAATGCAACTATTTAGGAATTGTTTTAGTTCATCGACGACATTTTATCATTATTTAACGAAAAATCGCCTTAGGAGCTCAATTGGTCCAATAGATCGTTCTGTATCGTGTACACAACATTCAGAAATATGATATTGAGAAAAACGCGTTTAAAGTTTCTCGACTGTTAGAGTAGTAGTTATTGAACACTTATTTCTGCAGGAAACTAATCCGCTATACCAGGGCCATATAGTAAGCCTTCTGTGGCTTCAAAAAATTCATTTTGCTCCATTTGGTGCATCCTACGAGAGATTCGTTCCTCTTTTGTGCTGCCTTGTCTGCGGCGTTCCTGTCTCGTTATGCGCTGCGCGTCATACGTATCGGCAAAGAATTTGCATTGTTACCCGATATTAATATTTAATACATTCATTATTTTTAATATAGTCGAGTAGCCCTCGTTGAAAATGCCAATCGCAATAAAGGCGGAGGTTTCGATAATTTTTGCTCCGGAATTTAGATGCTTTGGATTTAGGTGCCAAACCGTTGAATTGCATATTTCATTGCAATTCTGTGTGTGTCCACCTAGACACCTGGTTAATAAATCCTCCTTTGAAAGTTCTTCATATATCGGTTTTAAATGTTTAAGGACGTTTGGGTAAAGTGGACTAGGATGATTAAAATTATCTAATTCACCTTTCGCTTCAGCTTTGCGCCACTTGCACCTGACGCTTACCTGTTCGGCTAACTGTATCTTCCAAAATACATAAAATTTTGCTCCGTAACTTTATACACGTATTCTACACACATGCTGGAATCAATTTCAAACAAAAAAGAATCGAAAATTTTCATCTTATAAAGTGTATTCCCCTCTTAAATTCTTTTCATCTGTTCATCTGTTCGAGGTTTATTTCATTTTTGTTACAAACGCACAAAATCTGCAGGCCGTCTATGCTCATAATTTCTTTCGCTCGGATTAGTGGCCTTGCAAATGATTATTATTCTCCCGAATTTTGTACAAATAAGGATAAAAGAAATTTTTATCTAACCCTTTCCTGTAAAGTGTATGCAAAAATTTCTTTTTTAATTTCTTCCAATCATAAATGAAACATGAGGTTGTATAGCCAGTCGATGACAAAATTGGTTACTCGGACTCGTTGACAGCAAGCGAACAATTTTACACAAAGCACCTTAACCATTATAATAAATAAATCTTTATGCATGAAAAATCGAAAAAGATCGTAACGATTTATGCCGTGTACTTTTTACTCTGCACACAACTTTACTAAAACCATAAAAACCTATGGATCACGAGCACAATAAGTAGACTATTCTCACAAGTTCGACTATAAAATGGTTATCAAACTAAGGCGTTCAACGATTATCGGACTTAAGAACAGGAGAATATAAATTGGATGATTCGCAACATTGTCCTTACGACAGTCGGGTAAAAGTTGAGGCAAAATATGACCGCGTAACACTCTTTTCCGCCATAACACGAGAAGATTGCCTATTAAAACAGCTAATGATATAATTAGAAGCTATACTTGGGCAGAAGCAGCTCTTCTGAAGGAACTTTCAAAATAAATTAATCATCCAATTAAGATGCTTATCGAAGTACCGAGAGCGTTACAACGGAACGAGTTGGACGATAGATACCAGAACAGTTTTAACAAGTACCGGTTGGAAGTGGAGCCGATACACAGGGGATAGGCTCTCGGTTCTAAGAGACTCGTAAGAAACTCGCCAAAGGCGACGCAACACGTTTTTGTCGAAGTTATCGTCGGCCGGTGTTTATGGAGTTCGTCGTGGCGTTGCTGTTACGACTCTTTAAGTCTTGGCTCTGCCGTTGTTCCCCCGGGTACAATTCCGGAGTGACGTGAGAGTCATTAATGCACGAACGATCCGGGACTCCGGGTTTACGAGAGAACGGAGCCACCAACCAACCCACGACACATTCGAGAAAGTCGCGGCGAAAAAGCTCGCCTAACTGTCGAGCAAATTGACCGACCGATCGGACGTCTCCGTGTCTTTGCCGGACAGTTAGCATCTTATTAATATTGATGGGCTAACTGCGCCAGGATTAACGTGCCAAGGGACTGCGGTCTTGCCTTGTCACCCTTACAGTCCGCCAAGTCGCGTGCTCCACTTTGCGATCTCGTGTTAACTCTAATTTCGACACCGATACCGTCGTCAGCTGTATCAACGATTCTGCGACGACTGAAGCGTTCGCCACCAGGTCTGTCAATATGAAACCGGAATTTGGCGATACACGTACGTCGACGCCATTTATTTGTTTCGACGTCTGATAAAAATTTTCAACCTAAAGCTATACAAGTTTCATACAACGGTATAGCTTTTAATAGCGTTCAACACGTTGAATTTTGTTTCTGGAAGCTATTAGAAAAGCTAAGGATTACGATACTTGCATTTTAATCGACGGTTTGCCAGATCTGTAAATATGAAACCAATGTATTGCAAAATATATTGTATATAATATTGTATATAATATTACGTATAATATTGTATAATATAATATTGTATATATATATATATATTGGCCGTAAAACTTCCATTATTTTTGAAATATTGTTCAATAATGAAAACACGTTGTTGTATCGTATAACGCTCCATTTTTACTAATCCTAAACTCTCTCAGCTGTCAAATTGTTCTTTTTTCAGGGTAGCCAACAATTTACTGCAAAAATTGCTGAAAATTCAAATCTTGCGTTAATTTTGGGACACCCTTTATTATATGATTGTACTCAGATTTAATTTAGACACCGTGCACAGCCCCAACCGAAACCTCCCGTACAAGCAACACCTTGAGACCAGGCGCGACGACAGCTCTCAGCGGCTACATGCGACCGCCAAACTAACATGCTACTCCGAAAGCATAATCAGCACTGATTAGTGCGGCAGCCTTACCGAAAACCCTGTAAATATTACACACTTTTTCACCTCATTCTCACTCTAAACTAACAAACCATCGAAACACCTTGCTCATAAGCGCCAACGAGACTTTATACCACGAAACACGCGAGTCAACAATAAACTAATGTTATCGTTGTAAACGCCAGCGCATCAGTTCAAGTAATCCGAGGCAATCGCGTTCGCGGATTTGGTTTTTTAAAAATTGTTAAACGTGTTAGAACAGTTTAAATTGTACGTTTACCTTGTATAATTCCATTATAATGCATATCAAATGTTTCTTTTTGTTAGCAATGCATGCAATCCGCAGTCTTCTACATTTTATGTAGAAAGTACTTGTACACTTCCATTTTTCTACACTTAAAATTAATTAACGATCGGATTGTTTAGGGAATTACTTCGACTGACTCGAACAGCCGTAAAACCTCCATCGCATCCATCGAAACTTCTAGAGACACCATCAAGTTAAACTGCATTCGTAGAAACCCCACCGATACACTTGAGACTCGAGTCAGTGAACCAATAAATGAACATGGCGGAACGGTACTCTGCATCGCAATACAGAACTGGAAATAATTAATAGCCGAGTAAATGTAATTGCTTAAAACTATTTGCAACGTTATTGGAAGCTATTGCGTGATATCGTTGACTATAAATCTTTTATTAAGTGACAAGAACAGTGTGCTTCGTCATCCGAAAAGTTTTACATTCTGCTGGAGGTCGTAATTCTCGAGGAAAATAAAAACTGTAAACCCTCTTCTCCCTTGAAGAAGCGAGTCCTTCATTTTTAATAAATTGGTTATCGACCATCTATATACTTCCGCTGTCCAGTTACTGCCTTATTAATATTGATAGACCACTTGCGTCGGCGCTAATGCACTCGGGGACTGTACAACTTCCTTCAGCTTTTGAAGACGTCGCCTCCGTCACGTGTTCAACCTTATGATTTCATGCAAACATCAACTTTCCAGCCTCGGCCTCATGATTATTCACTAATTTGCGATCAACCTGTTCCAATTATCAGCCTCGAGGGATCTTCTTCTGCATTTTCTTTGACGACGCTCGCCTCACTCGGCCGCCAGAACTCATCTTGCTTGTAAATTGAACAATTACAACAGATCGAACACCAAAATCGAAAAATACGGTCGGTAATTGAATGTTCGATTCGCGGGAGATTGTTTTTATCGGACGGAAGTTGCATGAATTCAAATAAGACACACGATCGCGTAACGTTGCTGTTCGGGGGAATAAACTTCCCATGCGTATCGCACATGCTAACGGAAGTATTAGTAAAAAAGTTTGCGAAATTGAATTAAGTGTTTGCATCGGGCCGAGAGGAAATGTCAGAATTGAGCCGTTTATTTTGAAAGTGGCTTCAGTCCATTTATACTCGAATCGAGATATTGAAGGGTTTGCGTTGGATTAAATATAAAAATATGGGTAACAGATGACATAATAGAATAATGTCTTTGGGTTTCTAAAGGTGTTAAATTTATCATCCCAATTAGCACAATTAACATTATTCAAGAAATAATATGTTTTTGATAGCTATGAATGGACTGACGCCATTTTCAAAATCAATGAAACGACGTTGTCAATTCTCAAGAAAGCACAAGTTCATAGGAAAAGTAAATTTCCCTTAAAATTAAGATAAATGTATACAGTTTTATGTTATAAAATCAAAAAAATATTCAACTTTCATTCTTTGTTAAATAATTTTTACATTAAAATTAATAGAATTTGATTAATTATTACTCAGTCTTCTCCAGTTTGTGTACGCGAGAGGGATTTAAAATAACTGTGATGTGCAGGTAGTATATAATGTAATAAATCCATTAAGTCCTTATATTTTAGGTTTATGAGTGGTCTCGGTTTTTTGTATAGTGATTCCAACTGGATATTATTAAAGTTTTTCGGTCTTCCCCGTTACGGTAGTAAATCCAATGTTTTGAATGGTGCATCCTTGTTCATTGTCGTTTCATAGAATAACTTATATGAATCGCTTCTCAAAAGTCTCATCCAACATACTTTAAACCAATTTACTCTTTCAACGTCAGTATTTTTTAGCCTTTTAAAAATCGCATTTTCTGTGGACAGGGCACTGTTCCGTTGTTTAAAACAAATTCACTGCACATTGATAATCCAACTGTTACTTTGATAATTGAACATAAAGCTGGGATCTTATAAAATTTTATTGCATAATTATTTTCCATATCCATTTGAAACTCTCACAATGGGACTTATGCCACTTTCAAAATAAACATTTTCATCGCTTCATCAACCAACAAATTTTCGTGTTACAAAATCTTAACGATTTTAAATATTAGGGTGTCCCATAAGTTTCTTCCCTTTTCTTGATGCGAAATGAATACACGATATTTGTTGTTTACGGTGGATTTATTATGTTATATATGAACCGTTCTGTTCTATAACTTTCTTCCATCTCACAGGAAGCCTCATTATGCCCTCTTTCCAAAATTGTTGAAGCTTATTTGCAAAATATTCATCTAGGTACGTTTTTATTTCGCTTATGGATTTGAAAGATTTAGCACGGTGAGAATTTTTTAACTAGAGGAACAAGTAATAATCGGATGGAGCAAGGTCTGGGGAGTACGGAGGATGAGGTAGAACGTCCCAATCAAACTGTAATAATTTTTGCCTTACGGCCAACGCAACATGCGGTCTTGCGTTGTCGTGATGGAAAACGACGCCTCGTCGGTTCGCCAAATCTGGCCGTTTTTCTGCTACGGCGGCTTTCAATTGATCCAGTTGATTGCAATATTTGTCAGCATTGTCGTATCACCTTGAGGAAGGAGCTCGTAGTATACTATACCTTTCCAGTCCCACCAAATGCACAAAAGAACCTTCTTCGGATGAAGTCCAGGCTTCGCAACAGTTGAAGGTCTATTTTCCTTAGACCAAGTGCGTTTTCGATGCACATTTTGGTATAAAATCCAAGTCTCGTCTCCAGTGACAAGCCTCTTTAAGAAAGGATCCCTTTCATGTCGCTGGAGAAGCAAATCGCACGTAGAGACGCGGTTCATAAGGCCGGTCTCCGTCAATAGGTGTGGAACCCAAACTTCATATCGATTCGCATATCCCATCTTGATTAAATGCTTATGTACCGTTGTCTTGGGAATATTAGTGGCATCCACTATCTCACGCACACTATATCACGGATTTTCAGTGAACACAGTCTTGATAATGTCCGTATTCGTCGTTGCTGGGCGGCCGCTGTGGTCTTCATCTTTCAACTCGAAATTTCCAGCTCTAAATTTTTTAAACCAATTGCGGACGGTCCTAATAGTCGTGGTACCAGTCCCGTAAACGGTGCAAATCTCGTCTGCAGTGTTCTTTGCACTATTGCCTGTTTTAAAGCAATGAAGCATAACATGCCGCAAATGCTTCTTTTGGCTCTCCATATTGAACGGTGCAGAAAAAATTTTAAAAGAGACTTTGTCACCAACGAAACGTACTTTGAAAGAGCTCTGGGACGACTGAAACCGATGCCATAAACGGCTAATAGATAAGCCTGCATGTTTATATAAAAACAGCCACTTAGAGTCACTCATAGCGTGGTGCGGAAGAAACTTATGGGACAACCTAATATATTAGAAACAAGTTGCCTCAGAATGAAAAGATCTTTTAAAAATGTAACTATAATTGGAGTTGACTCGATTTTTTTTAAATGGACTTACGCCACTTTCAAAATAAACGGCTCAATTATTAAATAAACCCCTCTTTATTGCACACTGTTTATACATGCATCTGCGATTTTATTAAGGACACTCGAACAACGCATTGTTTCCTCGGACTGCGATTTATCGTAATAGAATCTTTTTGAAAATTCCATAAAAGTTTATTGACGTACTTTAAAGTAAGATGCAGTGGAAAAATATCCGGACACCCTTTAAAGTCGAGTATCTCTTTTTTAATTTTTATTGACGCGATAGAAATACTTGTTTACTCAATATTTCGCAAAATAAATTAATTAAACATTACCACCGGTCCAATTGCCATTTAACATATATTGTAATTTTTAGTTTTAATAAAAATTGTAAATATGTCATTCGCAGGTCTCAAAAGGTTTCTGCATACATGTACGAAGTTTAGTAAAAAATAATTAATTTCTACACGAGCTGCAGATAATTTAAAATTGCCAAAATTGATAAGAAACTGCAATTTAAATTAATCGTACGCCAAAAATTTAAAGATTCTTGAAGAATGAACAAAATATACTTACACGGGAACATATTCACATACGAAAATCCGATTTGGATGAAACTTATGAGAGCTTATAGGTCTTTGAAAAATATTTGACAAGTGCTTTTTTTATCGGCAACCATCCACTTTGAAAACAGACCTCAAAGTTCGGGTATTTTTGAGACATCTCGGAAACCAGAGGTCGAAAAAATTTGAATCTTTCGTAAGAAAATTTTAACAAAAGTTTTTTGTTTGAACGATAAAGCTATAAGTTCTCATAAGTTTCATCAAAATCGAATTTTCGCATGTGAATATGTTCCCTTGTTAGAACTACAAAAGGGAAATTTTTAATTTAAAAAAGTGAAAAATAATACCCATTATTTTTTCCTTTGCAGTTTTTAATTAATTTTATTTGTAAATCATACATTCAATTTTAAAAAATAATTTCGTTCTAAAAGGTGTACGAATATATTTTCACACTACTGTATAACAGCATGGGGGCAAAAAATTTAAGAAAAAACTACATTTTTAATGAAAATATACAGAAAATATTGCTGAAGTTACGAAAGCAAGATGTGAAATTTCAAGATGATAATCTGTATTACTAAAAACGTGTTTTAAAGGATTCGTTTTTATACTGAGTCTGTTAAAATCTTCGAAAGCAATATTTGATTCATGTAATTTTTGAAAATTATAAAAATTTCCGTATTTCACCCTCGAAAATGTGTAATCCGCTTGAAGGGTTTCCATTTCTAAAGAAACCTGCAGTTGTAAATTCGGCAGATAAATTGAAATCCCACGTACACTTTAACCTTAACGAGACGGCCAGAAAAATTTCTTAATTACTCTCCGACTTGAAGGATCCTTTACCATCCGGATCCTGTGACTTACCGGACGCTTCCATTTCAAGATTTTAGCCCAACGGAGTCGAGACTAGTTTCTTCATCTGACCTCGCACTTTTCACGGAATTTGTGCAAACAACAGTGGGAAGGTTTTAAAGAAGATTGTACCTTCATATTTTTGGACTTCGTTTTGTTCCACCGCGACTATTCTCCTCGCATTTTCACCGATCGATTCCTTAGAAATTCTAACACTTTCTCTTTCACTTTGTAACTTTCCCTAAGCTTTCCCCGCGGTCTTTCATTTTCTTCATCGACTCTCTTATTCTGCTCCATTTTCATTTTTCTAACAGCTACTAGCTAATATAGCAGTACGCATCGATCGAGTGATTAATTTGAGAAGACAAAGAAGAAGACCTTCTCGAAACATTGATAGTTGATAGTTTGATCGTTGAACATCTATTATTCGTAAACATATCAAACATCCTTATGTTTCTTATTCGAATCTCTTGTTAAATACACGTATCCTGTTACTCGTTACCCAGTTCTCTAATTTATCTTGACACTCTTAGCCTACCGCACTGAAAACCCATAAATTGCTGCTGGACAGCCCGCACATCTGGGTGCCAACTGTCTACCGATTCGACAGTTCCAAAATATGAATTCGTTGGCCGTGCCGTGAACCATCCGTGATTGCTAGCCTTGACAGCATTATTGTACCTTTCTGCAACCGCAAGATCTCTCTTGTTGTGACACGCGATAATAATTACCGCGACAGTAACGACGCCAGTTCTAAATGTTGCAACTTCGAAAGACTCGTAACCGCGGCGCCAATTTCTCCTTTTCTTCCGCAATGCTCGTCCCTGCAAGGCTCGGGACCATTTTTCACTGTAACCACAGTTTAATAACGAACGGTCCGCGGCGGGTCACAATTAACCCGCCTGTCGGATGATTTCTGGTGGTTAGATTCTATCGACGCGGCCGAATGAAACGAGATTCTCCGAGGCGCGCCGATGTAAGTCCACGAAAACAGTATGCAATTTGCAAACCGCAGTCTGCGGGAAATGGGTTCGCTCGTTGCCTGCACGGTTAGACCGAAGTTAAAGTCGCCACTTCGCTGTTTTACTATCGGACAGCGCGCGCCGCCGTTCGGACGACTTTTGAGAAATAAAAATTCTAGATTCTCTGTGAGAATTATTGATGTTGCTGCGAGATCCGTCCCCTCCCTTGCCCCCGGACGAAAAGATCGCGACTCCGTACTGGCTGGATTCAGATTTACTTGTTTATTACAGATGAAATGGACAGACGCGGAGAAAGCTGGCTTTTGAACTATTAATGAACGTAAAACGGGAGACGCACTTTACGAGGATTATAATATTTGATGTTGTAGTTTCAAACGGCTGACTTTTCTTACGAAATTTCGTACTTGCTACCAGACGTTCAGGATTTTACCGTGTTATACGTGTTTCTATCTTTATCTGCCTCACGGGTTTTCGTTTCGAACGTCAGCTTTTCAGAAGTTTGTAAAGGGTGTCCCAAAATTAAAACAAGATTTGAATTTACCGCCATTTTTGCAGTAAATTGTCGGCAACCCTGAAAAAAGAACAATTTAACAGCTGAGAGTTTAGGACTAGTGAAAATGGATCGTTATACGATACAACAACGTGTTTTCATTATTGAACAATATTTAAAAAGTAATGAAAGTTTGGCGGCCGCAGTTCGAAAATTTTATACAAAATATGGTCAAAATAGTGTTTTAACCTCGTCAACTGTGAAAAGATTAATTGAAAAATTCAGGGAGACTGGATCAGTTGGAGACGCTAAACACACCGGTCGTCCAAAAACAAGCCGTTCAAATGTCAATATCGAAGCAGTGCGTGAGAGTGTTGATGAAAACCCAGGAACATCAATTCGGCATCGTGGACAAGAATTACAAATTTCAAGAAGCTCTCTACAGCTTATAATCGCAAAAGATCTGTGTCTCCATGCTTACAAAAGTTAATTAACACAACAACTGAAGCCTAATGACCATGAACAGCGAAGAGAGTTCGTGGAATGGATTATTGAACATCAACAAGTGGATGCTGATTTTTCGAGCAAAATTATCCTAAGCGATGAAGCACATTTTCACCTTGATGGCTTTGTTAATCGCCAAAATTGTTGTGTTTGGGGTTTGGAGAACCCACATGTGATTATCGAACAACAAATGCACCCACAACGTGTCACTGTTTGGTGCGGATTTTGGGCTGGAGGCATCATTGGATCATACTTTTTTTAAAATGAGGCTGGTCAAGCAGTAACTGTTACTGGTGCTCGATATCGCGACATGACAACATGTCGTTCTTTCCGCCGAAATGGGATGCTATTGATATGGCCAATATGTGGTTTCAACAAGACGGTGCCACATGCCATACAGCCAGTGAAACAATTCATTTACTGCATGAGACATTTCCTGGTCGTGTACTCTCTCGTTTCGGTAATCAGAATTGGCCTCCTAAATCGTGTGATTTAACACCATTAGATTTCTTCTTATGGGGTTATTTGAAGTCAAAGGTCTATGTCAACAAGCCAACAACCACTTGTTCATTACAAGAGGAAATTAAACGCTGCATCAACGAAATTCAGCCACAATTATGCAGAAAGGTGATGAAAAATTTCGAAAAAAGAGTGCATATGTGCTAGCAAAGCCGTGGAGGCCATTTGTCCTATGTGTTATTCCATAAATAACCTTATCATATGTACTTTTTGATTCAATGAAAAAATAATAATCTAAAGACTAAAAATTGTGTTTTCTATTTAATTCAAACCATGCGTTAATTTTGGGACACCCTTTATGAAGAAAATTATTAAAAGAGGCAATCGATTTTACGGTCTTGTCAAATGTCAGAATTTTGAAGAATCGCTGCAACGTAATTTGAAACTCTGGAAAACATGAAGATACAGTGGCTCACGAGAGTATTCGGACGCTATTTAAATCTAAATAACTTTTTGAAAATTGAATCGAAAGACTTGATTTACAGACAGGATATGCAGAATATAATATACAGAGTGTCGAATAACTGCTGGTAGAACCGGAAAAAGACTGAATTCATATATTGGGCAACACTAATCAGATTGCATCATACCAACGCGCATTTCAGAGGTGACGTTTCAATCTACAATTTTCATGCAGATAGTTTTGTATTTCGTCGATCGCGTCAAAAGTAATATTAGTGTGAAAATGGGTGAAATTTCTGGAAAAATTTCATTGATTCACTAAATGATATGGAAAAATAATTTCGAAACGATCCTAATTGGTAGGGACTACATGAAATAATAAACGAGACATTTTTTAAAGCATTTTTATTTCAACTTGTAATGAAAATTTAAGACATATGTTTTGCAGACTTGTGTCAGTTATACGCATGCTAAAAATTTCATCGAGATCGATCGACACAAAAAAGAAACGACGCATGTAAGAAGATGCAAGAATTTGTGGAGATCTGTGGAAAAATGACCATTTTTATCATTTTCGATGGCACATAGCTCGCGCGTACGTCTATCGATTTCAATGAATTTTTCAAACGTACAAAATGTGCCTTTCAAATTTTTAATACGTGGCTCAAATAAAAAATTAATTAAAAAGATATTGCATTTTTAACAATTCACGCGTTATATTAAATGATTGCTTTTTGTTATATTTCTTTAATCGTTTAAGTATTGATAAAAAAAAACTATAATTGAGAGTATTCTGTACATTTATATTAATGAAGTGCTGTTTAATTAAATCACAAATGAGATCACTTAGTTTGAAATTATAATAAAAATATTTGGAACGTTCCTTTTTTATATGTCATATAATTCATACCAATCATTTAGAAAATCAATGCATCTGATTACTAAATAAAAGTCAAGACGTTTGGTTCATCTGATAAAAAAATTATTTAGATTTAACACTTCGGCTGCCGTGTCACCCATATATGGGTGACAGAATTGTTCGTCAATGTTTAAAAATAAATTTGTACATTAATATATTCGTTGCACTAAATTTAGTTGAGATCTGGAGAATAGAAGAAGGTTGAAGGATAACTTTGTGTCATACATTTTGTTTTTAATTGTTGTTTCGTTAAATAGATTACTATGATTTTCGGGACTGCTGAGATTGTTGGTTGGGCAGTTAAAGTGTTAAAGGGAGTCCGAATACTTTCGTGAACCAGTAAGCACATTTTCTAAACTCTCGAGCGCTTATCTTCGGGAAACTCTTCGTGAACAGTTATCGTAACAATTCTTAACGAAATTCAAAAGAATTCGAAGCAAACCGGAAATTTGAGCAAACATAATCCATCGCCTGGAAAAGCAAGAATTTGAAAATCGATGCAGCAATTACAGAGTCGTTATGAAACCCGTCCTCCGCGAATTCTAAAGAATAATTTTCGCCGAGGTTGGAAAGCAATTTTCCAGATTATCGTCGGTCACTTGGTACTTCCGAATCCGTTTTAATCATCGCACAATGTGGAGGCCGTTAACTCTGCTTTCGCTGTCTTAGGCGAGTAGCATGTAAAAAAATAAAATGGCGTCGACCGACACGACGCCTGAATCCCGGGAATCCCTCTGCGTTTTTACCTTGCCTACATCATGATAGTTTTTAATGAGCACTGACGTACTTCTCGTTCCAGTTCCGGTCTTCCTTTTTGCACGGGGTTTCGACTCGTTATTTTATTTAATGCGAGGCAAGCTGCTAAGGCGGGGATTGCATCTTTTAATGGAGGACCCCCGAAGTGGGAGGCTAGCGACTACGCACAACCGGTGCGAGTACGCAACGGAACCGCACGGAAACCGTCACATTCTTATTGCGGAATATTGAATATACAAGGTGTCGCATAATTGCTGGTAGAACCAGGAAAAGACTGAATTCTACGTCAAACTAGATGTTGTTTGGCAACACTAATCAAATTGCGTCATACCGATGCGCATTTCAGAGGTGACATTTCAGCCTACAATTTTCATGCGAACAGTTTTGTTTCTCGTTTGCGTTTCATGTGTTAGAAACAAAATTTCTCTTCCGTTGTATTCGTCTTCAAAGCACTTTGTAGAAATTGATACAAGAAAATGTACATGATGAGGAAATGCACTGAGAATCCTTGCATTTGTAGAAAACTCTACATCTCCGAAATAGTTGATGCCTTCTCTGACAAGTAGATTTGTTACGGGTTCCTTTTAGGTATACCTGCGAGTACTCGTATATTGTATACATATAGTGGCTCATGAAAGTATTCGGACACTCTTTAAATCTAATTAACTTTATTAAGATTTGACCAAACGACGACATTTCTACTGCAACTATAAGCATTGATTTACTAAATGATATGCAAAAGTAATTTTAAAATAATTCTAATTGCTAAGGAAATTACGTGGGCAAATAGAAAAGACATTTTTTAAAACATTTTTATTTCAACTTGTAATGAAAATTTGAAATATGCGTTTTTCAGAACTGTGTTAGTTATACGCATGCTGAAAATTTCACTGACATCGATTGACGCGGGAAAAAATGACACGCGTAGAAAGATGTAAAAATTTGTGGAGTTTAAACAGAAACTGACCAAGAATCGTGAAAAATGACGATTTTCACCATTTTAGATGGCATGTAGCTCGCGCATACGTCGATCGATTTCAATAAATTTTTCTGCATGCGTATAACTATCATAGATCTGCCAGATGCGTTTTTAAAATGATTAGTACGTGGCTCGAATAAAAAATATTTAAAAAGTTCCTTGTTTATTGGTTATGTAATTCATACCAATTCCAATATTTACAAAATTCATTTTGCAACTCATTTATTAAATCAATGCAACTAATTGCTTAAGAAAAGTCAAGACAATTGGTCCAATCTTAAAAAAAGTTATTTAGGTTTGAAGAGTGTCCGAATACTTTCGTGAGCCACTGTATTCTTCCACTGTCTTCTTCCTTTTAAATATTGGATAGTCGGAAAAGTATTGAGAGATTTTTGTTACTAGATGTTATTTCGTGTCATATATCGAGTAACACTAATCAGAGTGCGTCATATTGACGCGCATTTGAGAGGTGGCATTTTAATCTACAATTTTCATGTAGACAGTTTTAAATTCGTCAATTGTCAAAAGTAATATTAGTGTGAGTATTAGTGAAATTTCTGAAAAAATTCCCAATGTTTTGCAATTTTACTACGAAAAAGGCAAAACGCTGTACAAGCACGGGGAAAAATTTGTGATGTTTACGGACAAGATGCTTTATCAAATGCAACACCATGTATCACTGAGATTATCACTGAGAAGGTAGATGAAATAGTGCAAATGATTAAGCAAGATCGACGTATAAGCCGTCATGAGATTGCTAGGGAACTATACATTCACGATTCAACCATTTTGGATCATTTGCAGAAGGCTGAATACAAAAAGAAGCTCGATATTTCGATGCCTCATGATTAAACAGAGAAAAATATGATGGATCAAGTTTCCATCTGCGAATCATTGCTCAAACGTAATGAAATCGAACAATTTTTTTTGTTTTTGACGCATTCATCGTACAGCCCAAACCTTGCACCAGCGGATTATCGTTTGTTTCGATCTCTGCAAAACTACCTTGATGGTAGAAAGTTGGATTTAAAAAAGTACTGTAAAAATCACTTCGCCAAGTTTTTAGCCGACAAATCGTTGGAGTTCTATTTCAATGGGATTATAGCTCTACCCCAAAAATGGCAAAAGGTCATCGATAATACTGGCCAATATATACTTGAATATAATTCGTTTTAAATAAAAGAAAGATTTTATGAAAAAATGACAAAAATCTCTCAATACTTTACCGACTATCCAATAGGATAAAGTTTGCTCATATATATAAATATATATTTTTCTTCTTTTTGCTTTTTTATCGTCGCGACGCCGGGCGCCAGAAAGGATATCATTTCATAATCATTGTCCTCGCGCGAAGAAGCGCCGGGGCATTAATTACCCGTATTTTAATTTGACGAGCGGGAGCAAAGGACGGGCCCTGCTCCTCGGAGAAGGCGGGTTCTCGGAAAAACTTCAATTAATCAAAGTGACCCGGTTTCGTTCTCAAAGGAAGCGACGCGTACTCGTGTACAGCACGAGTTTTAAAACGGCTCTTAATCATGCTTCCCGGTGGAATACATTGACCCTCCACAGCAGATTCGCTCACCCACCCTCGTCCAACCCCCTAACCCCCGTGTTCACCAGCATTTTTGACCCTACAGATTTTACCATGGCAAATTTGAACGCGTTGGATATTGAAACACCTTTTAATCGCGAGATTCCTCGCGACGATGGAATCCTCGCGGCTTCGATACGCATGATCTTACTCGATTAGCATCGGTAAGAAGAAATGTTATGTGCCTTGACAGAGTTCGGCAGTGATAATAAGCTTTGGTCTGATCGCGCGTGTTACCGCACTTGTAAGGTGATGTGATGAAAAGAAAAGACGATAGTCAGAATGACTAGTATAATGAAGAGTATCTTAAAGTTTCGAAAGTCCGTGATATTAGCAGTTTAATTATTAATAACAGATTTAAACTATTCTATTGCCAAATTTAATGAGATCCATACTATTAGCACTAGCTTCAAAAATAATGAGAATGTGTTATGATATATATAAATATCGATAAAAATAAATTTGTCAAATAATTCTTCATGTACGTATTTTTGTAATCTCAATATTTGCAAATTGAAATATTAGAAAGCATCATTTTGATGCTTATTGTAAACCTGGCGTTAATATTCGATTAAAAACCTTGTCTATCCATCTGTTTCGATAGGACAAAGCAAACTGTTGACAACAAAGCACATTACAGTTCAGACGCATGATTATTACTACCTATTGCGCAACTGAATGGACCACGTTCCCGCCATACGGTTGACCGCTAAACTATCGCGGGTTAACCTAAACTATGTTCCGGTAGGTGATTATGATACTGCCCCCGGACATATATTTTCTAGTTTATTATACTTAGGACAGAACTATCAATACCATTATTTTGCGAGGTAAGGGTTCTTTGTTATTATGTTCCAGATCGAGGTAGAAAAATGTGATTTTATTCACATTCAGATAATGGATGACTATCTCTATTCAACTACTCAATCGCTGGTATACAATGCAGTTATTCCTTCATCTTAATTTAGTTTTTTAGAAAGTAATTTCGTTTTTTTTTTGTGAAAATGAAAGACAATTTTCGTATAATGAACAAATATTTTATTAAATTATATATTGGCCATTCTGGTCCAATACCTTTTATCATCTTTCTGGTAGTAGCATGATTCCACGCTCATAAAATTTTTGGTGTTTGCTGGCAAAAAACTGATTGAGGTGGTTTTTGACCTCCTCATTTGAAGTGAAGGTTTCATCGTCTGAAAAATTTTGCAGTGACCGGAACAAATCCGAAGGTGCCAGATCAGGAGAATATGGTGGGTGTGGCATTGTATCCCATTCAAGCTGTAAAAGCTTTTGGCGAGTGACCAAACTTGTATGAGGTCTCGCATTATCTTGGTGGAACACTACACCTTTTCTGTTGATTAATTCTGGCCTTTTCTGTTGAAGTGTATCATTTAGTTTGTCCAGCTGATGACAGTAGACTTCCGAATTAATTGTTGTGTTATCTGGTAAAAGCTCAAAAAACGATTCCTTTAAAATCCCACCAAACAGACAGCATCACCCTTTTTTTATGGATATTGGTTTTGGAAATGCTTTGAGCCGGTTCATCTTTTTTGCTCCATGATCTCTTGCATTTGACATTGTTATATAAAACCCATTTTTCGTCCCCAATAATGATGTGCTTCAAAAATGGATCATTTTCGTCACGTTTGAGAAGCGAATCACAGACGTCAACGCGACGACACAAATTTCTCTCCGTGAGAACATGAGGAACCCATATATCCAGGTTCGAAGTTAAACCCAAATCTTTCAAGTGGTCATAAACAGTTGAATTTGATAAATTTAACCTCTCACAGATCTCACGTGTTGTTATTCAACAGTTTGCATCAACTAATGCCTTTATCACGTCTTCATCAGCTTCAACCGGCCTTCCGAAACGTGGTGCACCTTCGACATCAAAATTGCCGGATCGAAATTTGGCAAACCAGTTCTGACACTGGCGTACTGTCAACACATCTTCTCCATATACATCGGTTAATTTCTTTCTGGCTTGAGCAGCATTTTTACTTTTTCTATAGTAAAAAAGTAAAATATGACGAAAATGCTGCTTACTGCTCTGCATATTTAAAAGGGCACCAACCAAAAACTACTGCGTAGAATCAATTGGACTTTTTCACACACAAGCCTTGCTATATCAACTCTCAAAACATATAATGATTATGCGGCTTAAGTGTGAAGTTGTGTGCAAAAAAATACAATTAAATCCTCTGTTGGGAAAAAACGAAATTATTATACTTTCCAAACAACCCAATAGTATCGTTTATTATACAATGTTTTTCATTTAAAAGAAGAAAAAGAAACTTCTTGAAGTCTATTCCGGATAACCCAACAGAAAAGAAGTCTTGGAAAATGTCGAAATATTCACGTGACAAAATTACCAGACGTCTTAGCTAGAAGGTCGTAAACTCGACCCGGCGATGCATCGATCAGCGAGATTGGACACGCGATGATCGTGTGCGCGAATTCGACGACACTCGCAGGGTTGAAACTCGCGTTTAAGGGATGCGGCGAGGTAGCCCCCCCTATGAATCGCTTAATTCGTCATTATCGTGTCACGCGAACAGCCAGGAGGTCGGGACTGTCAGGTTTTCTCGGTGGCTCGGTCCGTGACGCGGGAATTCCGTGTGGAAATCCGATAATTACCGAAAGGGACAAGCGGAAGGTAGGCTGGGCTACGTAGGGCAAGTTGCGTAGGGTGGCTGCGTGATAAGACGAATGCGTGCTCGACCGGTTGACACGCGAACCGGCGTTGCGTTGGATCACGACGATCCACAGCACTGCGTAAATCACGCGCGTGCACACGCACGGCGGGTGTTTTCAACGCAGAGGGAGGGAGGCAGGGAGAAAGGGAAAGGAACAAAGTGGGAGAGAAAGGGAGGAATAGGGAGAGAAGCGAGGAAAAAATAAGGGTGGTCGGACGGAACGATATTGCAGCCCGGCGTGTAATGTTAGTTATAATGTTGCACGCACAGGAAACGGAGCACATTAGCGAAACGTTGTCCGCGCGGGAAATAATTCGGTGCCGTCACGGAATACGCGGCGCGGCCGCTTTATCACGACCGATTGTTATTCTAACTGGAACCGTAACTGTTTCTAATGGGCCGGATAGAGCGAAACGCGTTTCACCGGAAACGAGATCCCGCTCTCTACCGGAGATACTGCGGGGGCGAAATATCGAGCTGCGCGGTCGCGGCCCATCCCGGCCCGACCCGGGAAATCTAACCACGAACGAGCAACGCTCGAGTATTCCGAAGGGTTTTTCTGTAACTCGTTGTTACGTGAGAGTGGAACCATCTTGAAATCGCGGAAAGGATCTTGTTAGCAGCGAAGATCGCGTGAGTGCGGCTCTGAACTCCAGACTCTGATATTTACGGGCTGATCCGACGGCCAAGTGAACGCTCTCGAACCTTTATTCGGCGCATTCGTGTTCCTCGAAATGTTTATTATCGTAAACGAGTATGTAATAAAATTGATGAAATCGTTTCTATACTTCTTCGCAGAATTAAAGGATCGTCGGATCATAAGCGAAATATTGTCGACGTTTCAGCTGTTTGGAGGAAAAAAGCTTGTTCAGCTTCTGCTTTTCCAATCGATGTATTCGATTGTGATTTTTCAGATTTGGGAGTAGTGTACTTTTTAAATTCATATGTGCAATATATTTCATGGCGGCTGTTCATATGAAGTGGCTGAAATGTGAGACTACTTCATGATGAACGACCCCTAAGAAAATAATTGAAGATAGGGGTTGTCACGGATCTCTTGTACCTACAAGTAATCGATAGTAGTCGAACAGATTGAACAGCGAATTCGGGAAAGCTAATCAGATTGTATTTTACTGTAAATAATTAACAATTCGTAGAAAAATAGTTGTATAAACGAGATGAAACGCGCATTGATACAATATAAATAAACTACCCCGCAAAATTAAAGAAACGCTGAATCATGAGTGAAATATTATCGACATTTCAGCTATTCGAGAAAGAAAGATCTAGTTTGTCTTCTGCGTTTTCCAATCCATATATTCAATTATTATTTTGTATATTAGTGTACAGTAATATACTTATTGAAATTCTTCTATGCAATATATTTCATGGCGGTTGTTCATATGAAGTGGCTACAATGTAAAATTACTTCATGATGAACGGACCCCTAAGGAAATAATTAAAGATAGGGGTTGTCATAGGTCTCTTATATCTACATATAATCGGAAGTAGTTACACAGATTGGACAGCGAATTCGGGAAAGCTAATCAGATTGTATTTTACTGTAAATAATTAACAATTTGTAAATGAATAGTTGTATAAACATGATGTCGCCTATTATATACAATTTAATACAAATAAACTACACCGCAGAATTAAAGAAACCGTTGAATTATAACCAAAGAATTGTCGACATTTGAACTTCAATTTCGTACGATCATAAAATGTCGGGACTGTACTTAAAGAGTGGATTCTCTTCTCGACTTTCTTGAAATTCATTTTAAAGGTTCTAAAAGAGAGGGGGAGAGAGAGAGAGTTTACGCAATGAGTAAACAGCCAATGAAAGAATCGCAGAATAATTGTGTAGTACTTATTATAATCAAGTTTACAGTGGCAAACAATTAGACTCGAAGACTGCTACACACAAAAGACGCTTTTGTACCGTTTTTAACAAAAAGACTGCGGATATTTATTCAGAATAAAAAATCTTCTGAGGAAATTGTACGAAGCGAAAATTAATTAAAAATAGATCCGAGCCGTATTTTTAAAATTGTTTCAATATCTTCGCTATTTGATATTGCATTTAGTCATTTTTATCGTACATAGGTATATGTACGATATAGTACCTAGTTTTTAGTACCTAACCCAGTCCAAGTAACGGAACAGCATATAGGAAGAGTATCGAACGATTTCGCAGGATGTCGTTAACAAAAAATAACAAACTGTCTTCAAGTCACATGTTATAATCCTTTCCCGATCCTCTTACCTTATCCTGACATGGTCGATTGACCTGAAATACGATATCCGTGTCCCAGTAAAATGTAATCAGACGAACTTGGAGAGACTCGATTCGGGGAAAATAAGTAAAATGTTCTCTTAAACATGTCATTCTATTGAGGACTGAAAATCCAATAACAGTGCGGAAAAGTAGTTCACGGAAATGCTCATCTAAAAAGCTACGACCTATACGTTCCAGCACAATAACTTTCCTTAATACGCCGCGCCGATAAGCAAAAAGGATTATGAACGCAAGTTATAGGAGCTTGTAAATCGCGTATCATAAGCGGAGTATCTTGAGTTATCCGAATTTTTCTCCTCGCATTAAATGCCGGCGAGGAAAATGAAATTCGAATCGTTACTCTTCGATATGACGTCTTGTCGAATTCGAACAGAAATTATTTCACAAACGCGACACTAATTTTTCACCTCGATTAATGAAACATGTACTTCGAACGTGTCGTTACGTCGCGATTCCTTCAGCAAAGGCATTTCGGTGCAGCGACCGAATCGTTATTTCGAATGCCGGTAAAGTATCAGTATTTTTAAGTTACTATTATGTCCGATGATGCGAACACCGGTATGACGCTATCAAAACTACATTTACTTCGGGTGGACTACAAATTTTTATAGCGTCATAGTGTTGTTCGAAGCATCGGACACAATAGTAACCTAAAAATACTGATATTTTAATAGTATTCGAAATACCGATTCAATCTCTGCACCGAAGTACTTTTACTAAAGAAATCGCGACGGAAAAACGTTTTCAAATTACGTTTTTCAATTAGTACGTATGAAATATGCGTAAACTTATATATCAACCCCTTGCCATATTATGGCGAGTCAAGCTCGCGTTGAAGATTTTAAATAAAGTCTAACATAATACAAGTACTGTGCTTTTCTTCTTAGACGAAATCAAATGTGCGAAATTCATCTGCGTTGGGATCGTGGAATCTAAATATAAAAGAACTGCACCATTTAAACTTTAATCAATGCTTTATTTTAAGCTAACATAAAATAAAGTCATCATCATCCAACATAATCGATTGACTATGCTCTGGGGTAAAGGACAGCGATTTTGATGAATCTTTTGGTTAATGGAAACATGCGTGGGTACCTCGCAAAAGGCATTACTCCTTTCACCCATTGTCATATTATGAACGGTAAAAGTCTAACAAGTATAAATATTGTTACGGCGGTTGGGCATATGGAGTCGTTATAACGAAGAATTATTTCGTGGTGAACAACTCTTAGAAAATAATAGAAGACAGGGGTTGTCACGGAGTTGTTGTACCGACTGATAATAAGGAGAAGTCGAAGTTTGCCTGTTGAACGGATTGCACAGCGAATTCGATCACATTAATCGAAATTGTGTTTTTACCGTAAATAATTACTGATTTGAAAATAAATAATTATTGAATAAACGAGACGCCGCGTGGTTCGCCGCACGACGAGCACAAAACGCGCAACTATATTATGCCTTTCTTTTTAGACGAAATCAAATGTTCATCTGTGTTGGGATTATTGAATCTAAATATAAAACAACTGCACCACTTGAACTTCGATCGATGCTTTATTTTAAGCTGAATTGAAAAGAACGTCTTCACTGTCCGACTCGATCACAGAGAATGAATGCTAAGAAACTGTTGGTCGAATATCGGTGGACGCGATGCAACAAAATTATCGGGCCTGCCTTAGAACTTCTAAGAGCGTTTCATTTGATTCAATCTTGCACGATGGAAATATACAAGATATCCAATAATTTGTAATTAATATTTAAGCGATGAAGTAGATGCAGCGGTGTAAAAGATATAAATTGTCCCTTCTCGTCTGTAACACTTTTATCGATGAAACTGATATAATAACTTTAGTCACAAAGCATTGAAATTTAACTAGTGCACGTTGTTTTGTGAATATGGGAAGATGCAATTTATTTAATTTTTATTTTGTTTAATAAATTTGAGCTCGGTCACCTGAGCGGCTGTATTAGGTTTACTGTTAAGGGAAACAATAATTTTGGATTAGAAGCCCGCAGGAGTTTATTGGGTATGTAAATACATTCAAGGGCTAGCAATTTACGATTTATGCTGAAGTAATAGTACTATGAAGCGTACAAGCGTTATTTCTTTCGTTCGTCTGACTCTGACACTACACTGTTTTTCTTTCATGATTTCTGAGATTGGAATCTTGCTTGCATTAAAATTCCAACAGATTTTTAACACTAGAACTACCGAACCAATCGAAATGACTGATCTCTAATTTTTTCTTTGCAAATTACTAAAGTTATAAAAATGTTTCCGTCAGAAATGTTTAAATGTACTTCTTCAATGAAGCACTTATTATAATAAAGATTGTATGAAATTTAAATAGATGCTGCCTCGTTATTATTACAAAGCAATATATATCGTGGAATTTATTGTTAATGTATTTATTTATATATTACATATGTTAACACTTTACAGATCGACGAGTAGTTCAGAATTTTTCAAGGTCTATTGTCTATGATTCAAAATTTTTCAATGAATCTCTCAAGACTGACAGCAATTTTTATTGTAAATCAGCATGACATAAATTGTTCCTTCTCGTCTGTAACATTTTTAGTGATGAAGATGTTATAATAACTTCAATTGCGAAGAACACAATATGTCAAGATATTAAATACACTAAAAATATGTGTTTGCCAGCTGCAAACTACTAAGCATTTTTGAGGGTCCTAGCCTGAATTAATTTGTTTTGCCTAACCTATAGTGATCGCAACAAAGCAATCCACTTATGTTATAAAGACCTAAAAGCTAATATTCCGAAGCCAACACACGTAAACTCTTCGTGATAATAATACATAAATATTCTATAATGGCGCAAGCTTTCGATTCAATTTCATGAGCTATTTTCTTTATTGAAACCATTTGTCAGGTTTCTCCTCCATTCCACGCTTTGTATAACTTTATTAAAACCGCTGTCCTAATTAATAATCCTCCCATTTTACTTCATTCTCCCTGAATGCGTTCATTGTCGCGATTATCTCGAATTGATACGAATAAATGTTTATCTTTGCAGCGAAACGGTCGAATCGAAGGAACAAAGAATATTCGTACGATAAGGTTACGAAATGGCAGTTTTACAGAGAGGAACAACGGTGAATCGATCTTGGCGCATAATTGAAATATGTTTACATTGAATTCCTCAGGCGCAGAAAAATCACGCTTCAATGGCGATGTTATAGCCAGCATAGCTTTTGTCTCGTATACTACAACAATGTGCGCGCAGAATGGATATCGCGATGCCAAAGGAAAATAATAACGCTCGTTCAAGGCGAAACAATTGGTTCACGAGCCTTTCCGCGTCGTTTCTCTATTCAAAAATGAACCGTATCATCCGCCCTCGGCTTCGCCGGGCCGCAATGTAATTTTACAGCATTTAAGTGATGAATGAAGCGCACAGAAGACGGTGGCTACCTTCGTTCATATTGTTCCGGTGCTCCGAGCTATTAACTGTATCAGCTTCCTCCTTAAAGTCCTTGTCGCAATTTCTTCGGCTTTCCATAACAGACATGCTCAGTTTTAATAATACTTATCTCCTCCTTACTCTTTCCATTTTTCAGCTCCTTGCGCGTTATTCTTCGCTAGCGCAGAATTTAATTGAAATACATTGAAAACTGCGTGTTCTGTTTCTGGACACTTTTTCGCGATCATTCACAGAGTGCGTAACACGATAGCCAAAATAAAAATCCTTATCGGCAGAAAGTAAAAGTAGAATGTTCTTTCTTTTATGATTTGAATAGATTAAACATAACTTATTGGCACGTTTCATTTTATTTTTTAAGCTTTCCAATATTTTAACCCCTTGAAGTTCAAATAAAATGGAATTTCACGCGTCCGAAGAATATTATTTAACTGGCTCAACTGAACAGTCATGTACACGCTCGGAAAGAAAACATTTTATTTCGAAATTTACATTGCGTTAACATAAGCATTACAAAGAGCTATTTCAAGTAGATAAAAGAATATGTTTTGATATCCCTTGGTAGTCGAATCGAATCGAAATCGATGCATGATTTTCGGCGTCCGTCAGAGACAGCACTTGACGTCTCGAAGACGTCAAAGTCTACAGTGGCACATGAAATTGATGACATCTAACAGACGTCATTGTATGCCAAGGGGTTAAACTTCGTTTAATTAATTTCGTCATAAATTCGTATAAAATGTGCAGTGCGATCATTTAATATAACTGCATTCAGCATTCCGGCCGACGAGTAATAGTCTCTCTCAAAGAATTATTGTAGTTAATTCGGTTAATTCAGAGGTGGAGTCGTCGGAATACAAAAGAAATTACGGGATATAATATAAGTCTATTTGCTAAGACTCCTTATACAAAAATCGTTTCGCTAGAAAGGTTCGGGGACGACTAACCGAATCGCTCGTTTATACAGGGTGGTTGGTAACTGGTGGTACAAGCGAAAAGGGGGTGATTTTACATGAAAAAATAAGTCGAAAATATAGAATAAACATTTTTCATTTGAGCCTTTGTTTTCGAGAAAATCGACTTTGAATTTTCGCAAAGTACGCGTGCACTTGAGCATGTCTCGTTATAACGGATCTCATTGTAGATCGTTGTCTCGATGGGACACGTAAATTACGAAGTAATCACAAAGTTTATTATTACAAAAATTGCTGAAAATGTTGCCCATTCTGCCGAACACATACTTCTGCTCTTCTAATTAAATTTCTATCAACACTTTCTAACGTATTCGATTGTTTTAAATTCAAAGCCGATTTTCTCGAAAACAAAGCCTCAAACGAAAAATTTTTATTCCATATTTTCGACTTATTTTTTCATGTAGAATCACCCCCTTTTCGCTTGTACCACCAGTTACGAACCACCCTGTATATTCGAGCTAAGGACTTCAACTTCACTCGCACAGGAATATATTCAGATGCGAAACTCCGAGTCTGATGAAACTTATGGAAACTTACAGTTCTTTGAAAAATATTTTACACGTGTTTTTCTTATCGGCAACCATCCACTTTGAAGGGGTGAAAACAACCCTCAAAGTTGGGGTATTTTTGAGATATCTCGGAAACCAGAGGGCGAAAAAATTTGAATTTTTTTTTAAATTGTGTGTTTTTCAATGGGAAATGTAGTCGCGCAAGAAAAGTATAACAAAAGTTTTTTATTTAAACAATAAAACTATAAGCTCCCATAAGTTTCATCAAAATCGGATTTTTGCATTTTAATATGTTCCCATGTCAGTCAATTTCCAATAGGACAATAATTATACAAGACAAAGATTTTTTAATTTAGTTCCATTAAACGGAAGATAAATAAAAATGTATCTTCTCGTTTAACAATTTTAACAAGTCGACAAAGATACAGCAATGTAATCCTAATACTTCCACTACACCTATCCTCCGATTTACATGGTACTATATTTAGAGGATTTCACTTTTTCACGATCTTTCTTTCTCACTATTTCATAAATTATATTAATAAACGTTTCACTCAACATGAAGAGGTCTATAAACATTTGATCAAAAACCAAACACAATTGAAAAATTACGGATTTCATTGCTAAGGCTCACCGATCTAAAATTGTTTCTAATTCATTTAACATCGAACTTGAATCGCATCAAGTACTATCGAGCGATGAAAGTGACATCATACCAACCAGGAATAAAAGATCAATAGTCTACGAAAGTGATAACAGTAATTAAATTTTTGGTTAAATTTTTTAATTTCTACTTCTTCTTTCTGTATGTAAAATAAAATACATACATATATCTTTATATTCTTATCATTTTATAAATAGACCGTTATTTTTATGTTTTCCAAGATACATTTAGTTTTATTTTACGTTGAAATAGATCACTAAATTACGCACATTTTAGTTTGCTTTCGATTAACACGGTTTTACATATAAAAATCTACGTTTTCTAAGGAATCTATCTTCAGTAAAAATCGGGACATAGGTATATTTCGTATTTCACCTAATCACTTCTGTCACAAACATACGTAATTCGTAGTCTAAATATTACGGTCGCTATATCGCGGTAGCTCGTAAACGAGAACAAAAATAAAATGAATTCAGTCCTCTCCGTTTTATAAGGGAACGCACGGTCGCTTTTAACGGTCGGTTGATCCAGCGATTAGCGAGAATATATGAAGCATAATCTTAAGATCCGCGTGCGAGCATTTCTGCTAAAATTATTACGTTTAATCAGATGCGACCGTCTTATCCGGTGCTCGTCGTTTTCTTTTTATCTTCTCGCGACTCCTATCGACTAATCGAGTTTGTGTGACTCCGCGTCACTCAATAAAAAAGCGGCAACCCTCCGCAAAGTAGCAAAAAGTTCGCTAAGACACTGACCAAACGTCACGCGACCGATCGAAACGCTAGATTGCCCGCAATCACCGGGAACAAGTTCCAGGAGCGAAACTTCTGCGGGCGCGCGAGCACGCGGGGGGCGATCGGTGTTAAAAATTACAAATTACACGGGACGCTCGTCGGTTCGACCGTGAACCGAGGAAACCCCGAACAATAACGCAGATCGATATCAGCGATAATTGCTCGGCGCTTAACACTTGACCCCCGTGCGCATGCACTGGGGCGTACGCATGTTGGCACGCACGCGTTCCTGCAACCGAAGGGGAAAGTAAAAGTAACAGGAAATTGCATTAGAAGGGCACAACCGGCTATACACCGTCGTGTGGGTGGAGCAGGTAGAGTTGCAAGGTCGTCTAGCGTTTCGAAGGTCTCACGGATAGGGTAATGAAAACTAATAACCTTAGAGGACGAAGGAAACCATGTATTCCTCCAATAGCGTCGCAGCTCGTAAATAAAATTATCTGCTCCTTGCATGCTTCAACCACCGTCGAATTACGTACACAATGTTGTGTAATTGCCTGTCTTTACTCTAAAAGCGATTAAAACGTTGTTACGAATTACGAGACTTGTAGCGTCTCTCAGTGGCCAACAATACTCGAGGCACGCTGTGTCCACTTTCCTCAAATAGAGGTGCAACAACGGCAGACAATGTTTAATAATGAAAATTTTTATGATTTCTTCACTCGAAGGACAAACAACTATGACATTGATATCCTTAGAGGACGAAGGAAACCATGTATTCGTCCAATAGCATAGCATATTCTACATAAAATTGTCTGCTTCTTGTACGCTTCAACCACTGACAAATTACATAGACAATGTCGTGCAATTCTTTATCCTATCAGTGATTAAAACCTAAATATACATGACTAAACTTGTAACATCTCTCAGTGCCCAACAATTCTACAGGACCGCTGAGTTCACTGTCCTCAAATAAAAGTAAAACAACGACAGACAATGTTTAATAATAGAATTTTGATGATTTCGTCACTCGAAGGATAGACAACTAGAAAGTTAATATCCTTAAAGGACGAAGGGAACCATGTATTCGCCCATTGGCATAACTTATTGTAAATAAAATTGCCTGTTCCTTGTACGCTCCAACCACTGCCAAATTACATAGACAATGTCGTGCAATTCTTTACCCTATCAGTGATTAAAACCTAAATATACATGACTAAACTTGTAACATCTCTTAGTGCCCAACAATTCTAAAGGACAGCTAAGTTCACTGTCCTCAAATAAAGGTAAAACAATGACAGACGATGTTTAATAATAGAATTTTGATGATTTCGTCACTCGAAGGGCAGACAACTAGAAAGTTAATAACCTTAGAGGATGAGGAGAACCATGTATTCGTCCAATAGCGAATATAGTTTATATATAATAGTAGCTGTATCAAAGTATCCAAGTATTCGAAGTATGCTTTGAGATAATCAGTTTTCTCTTGCAGTTGACCTTGAGTGACCTTGAATGACCTTAATAATAGGTCCTTGTATTCGCCTTGAAATACTCTATCAAAATGTAAGTAAAAAAATATACTGTTCTTCATAATGTACAAAAAAGACAACATTTCCTATTGTACAAAATTTAAAAGTGTGCACGATGTGCCACGAGGAAGCACAAAAATAATGCTAGTTCACAAATAATAGTAAATCATAATAAAAATGCGCGTTCTTAAAACGTAGCAAGACAGTCAACAGACTAATCTCTTGCACGACAGTCTCAAATGCGAACGTTTTTAATTTCCTATGAGTCGAAATAAAAAACTACTTTGTCGTTGCCGATGTAGGACCACTATGGAACACGTAGAAGCGCGGTTAATAAAAATGTCGTCCTCCTTCGAAGGAATTATGAGCGACAAAGAAATTCGAATGAATGTAACCGTAAAATAAATCATAGGAGTTAAGAGCAAAGCTACGTTCTCGTTTTAAAAACTTTCGCCCCTTTTACACCGCAGTAGAATCAAAAATTGTTTAACCTACAAACGAGAAGACGCACTCCCGTATCCCCACTGTTGTCCGCTCATTGTTTCAGAATCTTGCCAGAACACAAACTGTCAAAAAGCGATTACGTTGTAGTTGGTGGTAATACCACTTTTATCTCTCCGCGTTTATACCTTGTGGAAGACAGACGCGGTTTTAAATTCCATTAGCTTCGGGTATCGAATAACCATTTCGCTTTCTTAAATAATTAAACTTATTCAGTGGTCGACCGTAACCCTTGGACCTATTGGCGAGGCTGATCTTCAAACCAGCCGCCACGCAGGTCATCGTTTCCTTCGAGAAACTGCCACTTGGAAAACCCTTCCCAAGGCGAGCCCTTAGCTCCTGGTCGACGTGTACCTTGCTAAACCCCGGCTGGCAAACCCACCCCTCCGTCTCGGGTCGATTCTTTCTCATTTCGGGTACCCTGGGACCAGCGCCGGTAGCACGTTACGCCATCAACGCCGCCACACTTTGCACTGGCGTAGGAGCACACATTTGTTCCCCGAGAATTTAATGAGATTGCAAAGCGCGCACAGAATTTAATTTCTCGGAATGGATCTCTTAAATCCATCGCATGCTGAGAACGATTCCTTCGAGCCTCCGCGCGCATGTTCTTCTTCGACCTTTGAATATTCCTCTGAATTGTCGAGTTTTTGCCGTAGCTGTTACTCTAATGATTTTTTTCCCATTCCCGACGCGACGCTGCGAATAAAGAACACTCGAACGATACAATTATTCGATATTTTCTTCTCGATTCGGCACGGTAGTTCGATAGAATGATAAAACGGTAAATATCTAAGAAGGTGTGTCGTTTTTCATGCGTTAGAAACAAAATTTCTCTTCCGTTGTATTCGTCTTCGAAGCACTTTGTAGAAATTGATACAAGAAAATGTAAATGTTGAGGAAACGCACTGAGAATCCTTGCATTTGTAGAAAACTCTACATCTCCGAAATAGTTGATGCCTTCTCTGACAAGTACATTTGTTACAGGTTCCTTTTAGGTATACCTGCGAGTACTCGTATATTGTACATACAGTGGCTCATGAAAGTATTCGGACACTCTTTAAATCTAATTAACTTTATTAAGATTTGACCAAACGACGACATTTCTATTGCAACTATAAGCATTGATTTACTAAATGATATGCAAAAGTAATTTTAAAATAATTCTAATTGCTAAGGAAATTACGTGGGCAAGTAGAAAAGACATTTTTTAAAACATTTTTATTTCAAATCGTAATGAAAATTTGAAATATGCAGTTTTCAGAACTGTGTTAGTTATACGCATGCTGAAAATTTCACTGACATCGATTGACGCGGGAAAAATGACACGTGTAGAAAGATGTAAGAATTTGTGGAGTTTAAGCAGAAACTGACCAAGAATCGTGAAAAATGACGATTTTCACCATTTTAGATGGCATGAAGCTCGCGCGTACGTCGATCGATTTCAATAAATTTTTCTGCATGCGTATAATTATCATAGATCTGCCAGATGCGCTTTTAAAATGTTTAGTACGTGGCTCAAATAAAAAATATTTAAAAAGTTCCTTTTTTATTGGTCATGTAATTCATACCAATTCCAATATTTACAAAATTCATTTTGCATATCATTTATTAAATCAATGCAACTAATTGCTCAAGAAAAGTCAAGACGATTGGTCCAATCTTAAAAAAAGTTATTTAGTTTCGAAGAGTGTCCGAATACTTTCGTGAGCCACTGTATTCTTCCATCGTCTTCTTCCTTTTAAATATTGGATAGTTGGAAAAGTATTGAGAGATTTTTGTCACTAGATGTTATTTCGTGTCATATACCGAGTAACACTAATCAGAATGCGTCACATTGACGCGCATTTGAGAGGTGGCATTTTAATCTACAATTTTCATGCAGACAGTTTTGAATTCGTCAATTGTCAAAAGTAATATTAGTGTGAATATTAGTGAAATTTCTGAAAAAATTCCCAATGGTTTGCAATTTTACTACGAAAATGGCAAAAACGCTGTACAAGCCCGGGGAAAAATTTGTGGTGTTTACGGTCAGGATGCTTTATCAAATGCAACAGCATGTAGATGGTATGCTCGCTTCCGTTCTGGAAATTTTGATATTAAAGATGCACCTCGCTCTGGTTGACTTATCACTGAAAAAGTCGATGAACTAATGCAAATGATTGAGCAAAATCGGCATATAAGCAGTCATGAGATTGCTGGGGAACTAAATATTCGCCATTCAACCGTTTTGGATCATTTGCAAAAGGCTGGATGCAAAAGGAAGCTCGATGTTTGGGTGCCTTATGATTTAACAGAGAAAAATTTGATGGATTAAGTTTCTATCTGCGAATCATTGCTCCACCGTAATGAAATCGAACCATTTTTTTTATGTTTTTGATGCATCCACCGTATAGCCCTAAGCTTGCCTCATCAGATTATCGTTTGTTTCGATCTGTGCAAAACTACCTTGATGGTAGAAAGTTGGATTTAAAAAAGTACTGTAAAAATCACTTCGCCAAGTTTTTAGCCGATAAATCGCTGGAGTTCTATTTCAATGGGATTATAGCTCTACCCCAAAAATGACAAAAGGTCATCAATAATAATGGCCAATATATACTTAAATAAAATTCATTTTGAATAAAAGAAACATTTTTACTTACTTATACTTCCTCCTTACGCGAGTCTTTCACTTGATACAATCCCTCAACGGTAAACGATATGTGTATGCAACATTAGAAATTAGTTGCAGCGCTTCCGTAAACAATTAATCTAAATTGCCTTTTTAGGAAACGAAATGTGTAAACGATCAAATAATTCTATAGCTTACAGTGTAGATACTCCATCGTTAAACAGTTCTGTAAAGTGTGCTGATTCGCTGAAAATTGCAGACTTGTGAAACAGTTTAGGTGTTACAAGAATAAGGAAACAGTGAACCTCTAATTATGCAGAGTATAAAGTTTGTAAGGCAACTCGCTGCGTAAGTCACTTCGAATAAACAGCTACTACATACTTTAATAAATTTAAGAAATGTATTTAACTTGCATGGAAAACATTGGTGTGCGATACATCAAGCAACTAAATATAATTCCATTTTTATCGCAATGCATCGTTAGGAAAGCAGCATTGCATAACCGCAAATCGATAGAAGTTATCCTAGCCTTTGATAATACCTCACCCCGTGTTGCTGCTGTGACTAAAACAACATCATTAGAGTCGGAATAGGAAATTCTCCTCCATCCAGCATTACTCGTCAGACATAGCCGAATCTGATTTTCATTTATTCAAATTGATGCAACATGCTATGTCTAGTACATGATTTGCTATGCCGAAGTCCGAGCATGAATTAATAATTTCGCTACCTACCTGGTAGGACGTACCGTTTTCTAGAAATAGAATCAATTGCTTGAGAACAAGCAGAAGATTTTGGACAGGCGTCTTTGTTTAAATAAATATACGTATACATTTACTTTTGACGAACTCTTGCAAACATCTAATACAATGCTCGTCGCATAAAAAATTTGAAGACAGGACAAAGGAAGACTTCCCTATCTCTCAAAGTTGTAACGTTACTTTGAAACACGTTCCTATTAACCAGAAGTTTCATTAAAATCTCTGTCCTTTGCCCGAAACGCACCCAATCGACTGTTTCTACTGTGGAATTCCCTTTCAACCAATCGAAGAGCATCAAAAACAGCTTCTCCACAACTATCCAGCAATATAAACAATCGAAAGGCATAGCGAGCCAATAATCAAAGCGAACAGATCGGAAAGAAACAGTACTCGCATGCTTTAGTGTTGCAGATTCATTGCAAGTTGTAAATTAGGCGCAAATTTAGTAGCTCTTCCTTAATACTTTGCCGGGGAATTTATTTTACAACTATATATATTTATGAATGCTTAAGACCATCGAAAACTTTTAAAAAATTTTAAATACAACGCGTAGACTCATTAACCATTTAACTCAATCGTCAGGCTTCGAGTTTGTAAGTGACGATTCTGATAATCTAAAATTAACCCTTTGCACTCCAAGAAATTTTCATTAGGAAATCGAAATATTTTATAGGAGCTAGAATAATTCCATTATACATGGTTCATTCCCTTTCGTGCATGTCAATTTTATTACTATTACTCGTTCCTGCAGAACCTTCAACTTTCATCGATTTTTTAAGTGCAAACATAGTGATGTAGACGCTCTTTTGAATAGTATATGACAATTTTTAGTGTCGCATGTAAGGGTTAATAATCTAAGATAATCTAACAAATTGCTTTTACATTATAATTTGTAATGAAATTATTAGATAACGTTGTGGAGGATGTCGTGCTGATTTACAATACAAATTGCTGTCAGTCTTGAGAGATCCATTGAAAAGTTTTCGATCATGGACAATAGACCTTGAAAAATTCTGAACTACTCGTCGATCGCTAAAGTGTTAGCATATGTATTATATAAATAAATACATTAACAATAAATGCCACGACATATATTGCTTTGTAATAATAACGAGGCAGCATCTATTTAAATTTCATACAATCTTTATTATAATAAGTGCTTCATTGAAGAAGTACATTTAAACATTTCTGACGGAAACATTTTTATAACTTTAGTAATTTGCAAAGAAAAAATTAGAGATCAGTCATTTCGATTGGTTCGATAGTTCTAGTGTTAAAAATCTGTTGGAATTTTAATGCAAGCAAGATTCCAATCTCAGAAATCATGAAAGAGAAAGACAGTGTAGTGTCAGAGTCAGACGAACGAAAGAAATAACGCTTGTACGTTTCATAGTACTATTACTTCAGCATAAATCGTAAATTGCTAGCCCTTGAATGTATTTACATACCCAATAAACTCCTGCGGGCTTCTAATCCAAAATTATTGTTTCCCTTAACAGTAAACATAATACAGCCGCTCAGGTGACCGAGCTCAAATTTATTAAACAAAATAAAAATTAAATAAATTGCATCTTCCCATATTCACAAAACAACGTGCACTAGTTAAATTTCAATGCTTTGTGACTAAAGTTATTATATCAGTTTCATCGATAAAAGTGTTACAGACGAGAAGGGACAATTTATATCTTTTACACCGCTGCATCTACTTCATCGCTTAAATATTAATTACAAATTATTGGATATCTTGTATATTTCCATCGTGCAAGATTGAATCAAATGAAACGCTCTTAGAAGTTCTAAGGCAGGCCCGATAATTTTGTTGCATCGCGTCCACCGATATTCGACCAACAGTTTCTTAGCATTCATTCTCTGTGATCGAGTCGGACAGTGAAGACGTTCTTTTCAATTCAGCTTAAAATAAAGCATCGATCGAAGTTCAAGTGGTGCAGTTGTTTTATATTTAGATTCAATAATCCCAACACAGACGAACATTTGATTTTGTCTAAAAAGGAAGGCATAATATAGTTGCGCGTTTTGTGCAGGTCGTGCGGCGAACCACGCGGCGTCTCGTTTATTCAATAATTATTTATTTACAAATCAGTAATTATTTACGGTAAAAACACAATTTCGATTAATGTGATCGAATTCGCTGTGCAATCCGTTCAACAGGCAAACTTCGACTTCTCCTTATTATCTGTCGGTACAACAACTCCGTGACAACCCCTGTCTTCTATTATTTTCTAAGAGTTGTTCACCACGAAATAATTCTTCGTTATAACGACTCCATATGCCCAACCGCCGTAGCAATATTTATACTTGTTAGACTTTTACCGTTCATAATATGACAATGGGTGAAATGAGTAATGCCTATTGCGAGGTACCCACGCACGTTTCCATTAACCAAAGATTTATCAAAATCGCTGTCCTTTACCCCGAAGCATAGTCAATCGACTGTTCCAGCTGTGGAATCTCCTTTCAAGCTATCCGACGGAACCAAAAACAGTTTCCCCGCAAGTATCCAGCCACATAAACAATAAAGGAGCAAGGCAGTCGGGCGTGCGGGTCAGACGAATCGAAAGAAGTAACGCTTTGCTCGTGTGCGGCAAAGGAACAGAGGCGGGCGCGGTAGGAATAGAGCGGGAACAGTAGTCGAAGTCGATGCTTGGCCGCACCGAAAAGAGATAGAGGCCGACCGATGATACGGAACGTGTACGTTGGGGTAGGGAACGTGCGCTGAATGTGTCGTGCCCGCCGCAAAACGCTCTGTCACGCGACTGTGTTGCATGCTGCACGACACAGCCACACGCAGACATATCCCTGTGGCAATGGTGTGTACACCCCATGGCCGGTGCCAGACGGAAACGGCGACTATGTCTATGTACAGAGTACGTACACATGTACGGTGGCCACTGTGCCTGGTTATCTGCTCGCAATGGGCAACGCCAGCTCGCGTGATCTCTTGGGACCGTGCACCCCTTTTCCACCTTCAAGCTTTCTGCGCGGCGTCCGCACCGTGCCAAAGTCAGATAAACCGCTTATTTTATTCATAAACCCACAACGTGAAATCAATATTGCATCACGGGGTCAGAGAAGCAGAAATTGTGCGAGGGGGGCGAGAGAGAGAGAGAGAGAGAGAGAGAGAGAGAGAGAGAGAGAGAGGGAGATTGCGGGAATATGGTTTCCCCGTCCAGGATCAGAGAATGCGAGCGATGGACGTTTAGCTGAACCCCATCACGGTCATTCCTCTGTCTCCGTCTCTCATTGTTACCAGAGCCCGCCTTCGTGCCTATGATCCTCCTCTCCCTCCGACCATCTCTGAATCCCCCATCCCCTTGTCATACCTAACGTGGTGGAATGTGGGATGAAATTAGTCCTTAGCTCCCAGTCTGATGCGATGGAACGCGATGACCGTCCTGTGACGGAATGTTCGAAGCCAGACGCGGGTAGTCGAACATGTGCCAAGGCGTAGAAACGAAACTTCATGGACGATATAAAAACGTCATCGAACGAGGAGGAAAGCAGAGGAGGGGGAGATGTTTTGACAGAACACTGTCACCAGACGGAAAGGGTGACCTTGCCGGTGAAGAGGGGTTTGACACGAGACGATTACGTTTTTTCCTGTCGGCGACATGTCGGACGCGGTGAAAGGCTGTCCTGTAAACGCGAACGAGACGAATGCGTTTGGGGGTTTTCGGTTCGCGAACGATCGATAGACCGATATTCGACCGAGCGTTGCACTTTTGATCGCGTCAACTGGATTAACTCAAAGGAGGCGGATGGTAAATGTTTGAACAGCGGCGGGGCGTTTATCCAGTCTCAAAGGAACGAACATTGCCAGTTTCTTGGGCTTGTTGCAAATTTGCCGAATTTCAATCATTCGAATTGTCACCGTTCGAAGTGTTAGGGCGAATAATATTATTTAAGAGTTTTTAGTTTTCATTTACAAGATGGCGTCACTTTAAGGAACGTTGCAAAAAGATTTTATTTGGTGAACGCTGTTTTGAAGGCGTTCTAATTTCAATCATTCGAATTGTCACTCTTTAGAGTGTTAAATCGAATAATATTATTTAATATTAAGATTACATTAACCCGTAGCACTAGAGTGGCGACTTTGAGGCATCACGAAATCTTGGCACACGATTATTTAAACAATTTTAACATCGCTATCTTAATATCTAAGAAATTGATAAATATTTAACGGTTACAAAGACAAGCAACAGTGTTTATTCACATAGAATAGACATATCCTACGTCAAAAGAAATGCTTTGGTTTTCTAGTTAAACAACTTCGAGCGCGAAGTAATACACTCGAATGCAAAATTACCTGAGTAATTTGAAATGGTGCAGCGTGTATGCGACAATACTGCAAACAAACTTCGAGTTTTAGAATATAAAATGTACTTCAGTATAAACAATATAGTACAAACCTTTGACAGTTTCATCTTGTATTTCCCTAACAAGGGAACATATTCAGATGCGAAAATCCGATTTTGATAAAACTTATGGGAGCGACTACATTTATCATTCATTTATTTTAACTTTTGTTAAAATTTTCTTGCGCGACTACATTTCCCATTGAAAACACACACAATTTAAAAAATAATTCAAATTTTTTCGATCTCTGGTTTCCGAGATATCTAAAAAAATATGGTTTCGACCCCAAACATTGAGGGCTGTTTTCATCTCTTCAAAGTGGATGGTTGCCGATAAAAATAAAAACACGTGTGAAATATTTTTCAAAGAACTATAAGCTCCCATAAGTTTCATCAAAATCGGATTTTTGCATCTAAATGAGTTCCCTGTTAACCCTCTATGGGCCCGTGCAACTTTCAGGTCACATTTTAATTAATCGACATTTTACGAAATAATTATAACTTTTTTCATGAGATAGTGCATAAATCTTAATTCTATAATGTTGCCAAGACCAATATTAATATTTATGACCGTTGCAAGGCTCATCAACCTAAAACAACAAAATAAATGCTGTGCAAACTGTCTGCAGTAAAAATACGCGGAATCATTTCATCCAATTGATATTATTTGTGCTTTTGTCAGTAATTACCAAACTAAAAATAGTGCACATAATAGCTCTGGGTTCATATATCAATAACAACCTATTTGTTTGCATTTCAATTTTCAATTTGTTACTGTTTTTTTTATGATACAGTTTTGTAACCTCAAAGTTACAAAACTGTAT
>CM052094.1:17573740-17590501 GCA_028453745.1 Agapostemon virescens
CTGGTAGTTCTATGAATCTCTTCAGTGGAGCACATTTTATAATAAAGACCGCACAAAGTCTAGATGAATTAATTCTTGTCATTTTAAAAAAGCACATATAACAGGTGTTACTTTCATGATCTCGTAGGTATAATGTTAAAATTGCCTGAATCTTTTTATTTTGGACTTAATTGAATGTCCGTTTACGGATTGCTCATTTTTAAAATTATTACAATTATAGTGATGTTTTGTTTTTTGTAATAAGAATCGCACAAAATCTAGCTGAATTAATTCTTGTTATTTTAATACAGGAATATACGCCAGGTGTTACTTTTATGGTCCCGTAGATATAGTGTTAGTATGGTATAAGGGAGATCTGACAGAAAGTTTAAACCATGTTGATACGGATATAGTACTTAAAAATTCAATTTGTTAATTGGCTTTCGTGGAGTATTTCAGTTTTGAATGTCATTTCTTCCCCCATTTTTAAGAATTTTTTTGGTAAGAATTCTTAAAGTTCTTGCGATAGGATTTTGTACATAGATTTGTGGATACTTGACGTACATACGCCATTATTACAAAGTAAAAATTACTTTATAAAAATAAAGTAAAAATAAAAATTACATGAGTTACATATTCTATTGTAAAGATGTTTTGATTGTTGACATGATTCAAATCGTTCTGTTGACTGGCTACATTTTCAATTCAGGTTATTGCTTTTTTATACAATGATTTGTTATAAAGTATAGAAAGTTATGCAAATAATAATAGTCTATTATGCTTTATATAAAATTTTATATGAATTTATATTTTATATCAAGTTTTATAGGGCCTTCGTGAAATGGATTTATTATTTTCATCTGAAAATGTTAATACAATGAAATATCGAATAAACTTAATGAGCTTGCCTCTGAAAATGTAGCAAAAGAGAATACAATGCTGTAACATTTATTTTTGAAGAAATGATAATTAAGACCTCACACATTCGATTTTACGAACATACTATCTCAAAAATTGATACATTAACGCAGCACTGATTTACAGGGAAGCAACGCTATGTCGAAAACGAAAGAAATATCTGCAAATGTATGCAAGCTAATCTTTTAAGCGAAATTGAAACTTGTTGCACTTGAGTGGAATCCGTGGTTCCAATTAAACGATTGGGAAGACCGATCGTATAATGGCGTTTTAAAAGACCGTTACAGGTTGTTTTAATCCGACAGGTTGATTTCAGAGATAAATGCGGGGTTATACTAAAAGGTATTCCTTCATTCAATAGCCCAACCTATGTACTTCAAAATTTGCTTCCGATCGATTACAATGAAAATTCAGGTTTCAAACAAATCAATTTCAATTTAATCCCTGAAAAACCGTACTAAACACATTCCTAATTTGCACATCCGAGTGACATTTGCTTCATAAATACTACAATTTATCCCAAGACAATTAAACGGTGATGCGTGCAAATAACGTCAATTACAAATCCGAATATTATATAATAAATAAATATAATTAGTTAAACGCGATAATTGTATTTACTATTGAATCAATTAATTCGAGCACTCTGGTGTTACAACATTCGCCTGTTCCAATTGTCGTTCTTACAAAACCTTACTTATTCGGAGTTAAATAACAAACGACATAATTATCGAGGAGCAAACATGCTTTAGCTTAAAATAAATTGTTTCCATTAAATTGTTTTTACCCTCCGTTGCTCGCGCCAGTAAAAAACAATATATACACAGAATTCCGTGAAAGCACAAATATTTCTGCACGTTACCCGCGACATGATACAATAGTAAAATTTCGAAAAACATATTATTCCAGGATTGCCGTGTTTTCCCCATGGACGGAGTCGGTCGGTTGAAAACCTCTCTGGTAGCACGGGTTTCCGTGGCGACTCGACCCAACGGCTGTTATTATTTTTCTTTTATAGCAGAAGAAATATTTATGCAGGCATATTAACGACAACGACGGCGGCACGATAACGTGAATGCTTGAATTGCCAATAACGCGTATCCCCCAGCGCGGCGTGCTCGTATCAAATTCGCTTTAACTCGCGCGAGTGTTTTGCTCCGCGGTATAGTGCATTTAAAGATTTGCCGGCGCGTGCGGTGAAATATGCATGGACGATTATTGAACAGTACCATAAACGAGAGCCCCCGAATTTTGATTCGGATAAAAGCGTTCCCCGGGACCGTTCGCCGTCCGCTTCAACCGGAGGGACGCGTTTCGACGTTCAATCAATATGGCGGAATTGTCCGGCTGTTATACGGTACAATGGTAAACAAAGAACGCTTACTCACGTCCGGCCGGAAAATTCGATAATCACTGTAATTATTATTCATTAACGTTTTGCTCTGCGCCGAATGCAAGCGTACATTTGCCGCCGCTTATAAGCTTAATGCCGAACGTCTAGCGAACCACGATTCATCGTCATAATAATCTCGAGATATCCTTCGAAACCGCTGACATGCATTTCCGCGGACAGGAATGTCACCGATACCATATTTCCTGCTGGAACTACCAGTTGAAATCGCTATTTCCTCATTTATTTTACAACGAATGAAATTATGAAGATTGCAGCGTTTCTCGTTGCTCAACAATATTAGAGGACCGATGAGTTCACGTTGGGACTAAAGAATTTAAATACAAAATAACTGCAGTACTTTCACTTCAGTCAATTTTCTACCAGGACTATAAATATGAAACCGGAATTTGCCCAAACGTGGTGCTAGCTGTCAATGTAGTTACCATTCAAACCGCGTCATTCATGCCATTTTCTTGTTTTGACGTCTGACAAAGATTTTCAATTCAAAACCATACAAGTTTCACACAACAGCATAGTTTTTAACACGTTCCGTGTCAAGCCGTTTTTGCCCGACCTGTCAATCAGGAATTTGACGTTTCGACTAAATGTTGATACATTATCACACAATATTTTATTACAACATCGATCCATAAATAATTGCCTTGTATGTTGTATTTTTTGTAATGTCTCATTCTTTTAGTGGAAATATATTTTACAGAATTAAGTTTAGAATAACATATATGTTTATATGTAGTGTGTTAAATAAATACGTCTGCGAGTACCATTTATGGTACACGTGGCCTGAAGGCCGTTACGGGTTAAATATCGTAATTTTTATTAAACAATACACACTAGCTAATTGTAATACTCGATAGATTTAGTGTTAACTACAAACACAAATCATTTGAACCATCCTATGCCGTCACCAGAGACTAGACGTTGCAAAAAAACGATGAATTAAAGTTAAATAAACTACGGAATATTTCGCACTATTGTTTTTGTTCATTGGACGATTTTCTAAAAATGGAATGCACAAAAGTATTAATAACAGAAGTGCACCAGTATTTCCATGACAGGCTGCGCACAGTTCGATATTTTTCGTGAACATGATAGACTACAAACCAGTTTTGCCATTGCATCCGTTCAAAGGATTTAAAAGTTAATTCAAAGACCCCTTTATCCCGTCATCGGGTTGATATCGGGGACATTTATCCGAACGACACCATTTAATTGAACTATTCAATCGGCACCTGCCAAAGGAACACTCGAGGAATCTAAATTTCGGTATCAGCGATTTCACGCGCGGCCACAATAAAGCCGACGACATTTTATCCCGGGATAGGGTAGTAGCGAGGGGTAGCGAAAAATCATCGGGACATTTCGGCGAGTTTGCCAGGTAACCGACGTTTTTTTACGAGCCAATTAATACGAGGATCGGCAAACCGGGCGAAAAAAATGTCGAACGGTAGGAAAAACGCGTTCACCGCGAAACGCAAACACGGAACACGCGCACGCGGACGATCGGCGAAAAGAGCGTTTCCGCTTCGTTTCGCTGGTCACAGAGGTTTTCCTCCGACAAATGCAACGAATGCTTTTTCGACGGTCACTGACAGGATTCGAGCATCGGAAATGTCGAACGCAGGACAGCAATGCAAACTTACTACAAAACAGATGAAGACAATATTCGACTTTATGTTATTTCCATGTTAACAAGCAGAGGCTGAAACACAGGAAACGCGAATTTTAATGCCTATTAAAAATTTCGTAGTGTACGTATACATATAGGATTATTCAAAATATACTATAGGAAATTTTTTTCTAATATTGAATAATCGGAAAAGTATTCAGAGATTTTTGTTACTAGATGTTGTTTGGTGTCATATATCGGGCAGCACTAATCAGATTGCGTTATATTGACGCGCATTCCAGAGGTGACATTTTAGTTTACAATTTTTATGCAGAAAGTATTTTATTTTGTCAATCGTGTCAAAAGTGTGAAAATCATATCAGTGTGAAAATTATTAAAATTTCTGGAAAAATTCGATATGTTTTGCTATTTTACTACGAAAAAGACAAAAACGCTGCACAAGCCCGGGAAAAAATTTGTGGTGTTTACGGCCAAGATGTTTTATCAAATGCAACGGCATGTAGATGGTTTGCTGGCTTCCGTTCTGGAAATTTCGATATTAAAGTTGCACCTCGCACTGGTCATCCAATCACTGAATAAGTGTGTGTATGTCGATCGATTTCAATGAATTTTTCTGCATGTGTGTAACTATCATAGATCTACCAGATGCATTTTTAAAATTTTCAGTACGTGGCTCAAATAAAAAGTGTTTAAAAAGCTCCGTTTTTATTGGTCATGTCATTCATACCAATTACAATATTTACAAAATTCAATTCGCACATCATTTCTTAAATTAATGCAACTAATTGCTCAAGAAAAGTCAAGACGTTTGGTCCAATCTTAAAAAAGTTATTGAGATGTAAAGGGTGTCCGAATAATCTTGTGAGCCACTGTATGTGAACGGAATTTACGGTACCGTTAATTTTTGTCAGTTTTATGCATTGCATTTCAATCGGCACGAACTTTCCGGATAACCCACTAAATCATAATGCGAGTGGTTAGTATATAGAATACATTCGCAGATGCCTTTACGCAGATATCCTCAAATGGAAAACATTAGAAAGCGTATGTTGCGACGCCAACACCGAAGATTGTCCGTGCCTAACCCTGCGTTCAGAAATTGGTAAGTCATAAAATAAAAGGAGGTAGAAGGTGCGAAGTACGAATCGCTTCGCTCGCGGACAGTTTTTACCCCGACGAACGGACACCACGTGCGACGCACGTGAAGACACAAAGAAAACCAGACAACCCTATAATAAATTACGATAATCCCTCATTGACCATTTCCCGCTCCTTCAGATATACTCCTTCAAGCTTGCTCCTTCCATCATTTCCACAACGAATTAAAAAACGCTACATTCCTCCACCAAAAACTACCCTCAACCAATCACGACAAGACCGAGGTGACGACGGACAGAACGCGACAGGAATCATCAGAACTCAGAGAACACGCGAACTAGATTACACAGAGAACGCGAACTAGAGTACACATAAATCCTGGAAAAACGGTTATATTTCACATATCCATCGTATTAGAAATGACATTTTCCAATTTAGCCCGACACTATCGTTCAACAGAATGCATCAGGTTGTGTTGACCAGACTAAGGATTGGTCACACAAACCTGACTCATGCCTACTTAATAAGAAAAGACTACTTAAAAGAAAAACCAACCAATATGCAACAGCTGCCAGTCTACTAATTCGATTGAACATATCATTACCGAGTGCCGAAACATCAAAGAAGCCATTAATACTGAAAACTCTTGTTCAAGCCTCCTGAAATTTTTAAAACATATAAATATCCTGCAATTAATTTAACCTAATTTTTGTGTTTATTATACTGTATCTGTATGTAAAGCGTACTAGATCTTTTCACTTAATTTAGCTAAATTTCTGTATTTATCGCTGTGAACAATATCGTTGTTGCTAATGACCCTAATGGGTTGATGCAGCAAAAAAATAATTAAAAAAAAATACACATAAATCACGAACAAGACTAAAAAGAAATCGCAAACAGACGAATACAGACATCACGAACAGAACAGAACTCGTACATAGAAATCGCGAACATTACGAAGTGAAAATAAAGAAAACCGCAACCACTACAATCGTGTAATTATTACGCGACCCAAGGTGCACAGTGACAATCCTAGTACACTGAGAAGAAGGGTATCACAGAAGTGACACCTTCGCATACAGCAGCGTAATTTTCACGCGTCCCGTAAATCTAGCGCGAAAGACGCGTTTCCGTCGCAGAGGGGAGGATGAAATATGAGAAACCCGATTAGCCATCGAAACCCTAAGTGGGCATAAATATGGGAATACGAAAAGCAAAGGGGAGAGAGAATATTAAGTACAAAGGGCCGGAGATTCACGCACACGGATGCGCCTACGAGACTATAAACGGCGGGTCGGTCTTTGACGCGGCGGTTCCTACGAAACCGCCATGTTGGTGCCCTCTTGGTGGTCGGGCTTCGAAACAGAAGCAGCCGAACACCCGATCGTCCTCCAGATTCCCTTCCACGCGGGCAGATTTTATATACAGAGTGACCCAGGAGCTTCGCAAGCTCATAAACCGGAACCCTCGCAACAATGGCCGTAGCCGTGGCTTTCGCCCGTGGGCTCATCTTTGATATCCAAATAACATTTTCCCCTTCGACGGAACCAGCCCAGCGAGACACACCGGCTACGGGCGATAATAGACTGCGATACGAAACGGTCCTTGAGCCCTCCTACGCGTTTATGCCACCGCTGCCAAAAGGGGCGGCGTCCGAGCCGCGGATAAAAAGGAAACGCCGCCTTGCGAGATGAGACGAAATTAGCTACGAGGAGCTGTGAAAGGAGCCTGGAATCGTCAACTTCGTAATTACTCTTACTTTACGGGACCTTGAAAATGGAGACTCCCCCCTTTCCTTCCTGCTCCTTCTTCTTTTTTTTTTCTCTCTAAAACTTTCCCTTCGAATAACGTTCCACTAACCTCGCCAGAGAGAATTTAATTAAACGGATTAACATAATCGCTGCAGGAATTTTTCACCCGGGCTTGTTAATGGAATGTACAGCTGTAGGTGTCCCACGGTTCGTAATATTTTTTGAAATTATATCGAGGGGACAGACGAACACGCTTTATGGTAAAATAATGAGAAATCTACGCGTTTCAATTAGTATTTCAAAAAGGCAAACGAAGGGAAGAAGAAGTGTACGGAAATACGTAATGATATTTGGATATGTGTGGTTTCTCTGTGACAAATGTAAAGCACGCTTCGGGAAAGTTGAATTTGAGGGATTGTGGGAAATGTAAGACATTGGACAGGTGCAAAGATTCATTACGTGATCGTTTTCTAGCGTCAACCATCTTTTTGCATTTGTTTCTATTTTGTTACAAAGTCTCTGTAAAGTGAGACACTTGAGCTGCCATTTTTTCAAAATTGTACAAAAGCGAACGACTCTCTTATTCGTTAAATCCTTTAGCCTACAATAATATGTGAGGCTCGTGGTCAGATTTTCGAGCAAAAATTGATTATCACGAGCCTGTTCTGTTCGTGATGTCTGTATTCGTCTGTTTGCGATTTCTTGTTAATCTTGTTCGTGGTTTCTGTGTATTCTAGTTCGCGTTCTCTGTGTAATCTACTTCGCGTGTTCTCTGAGTTCTGATGCGTATATGCGTATATATGCGTGTATAGACAAGACTTAGTAATATGTGCGATATTTAAAGACGCGAGATATACAAAGATTTCGAGAGACTAAAGATTTTTTAATGCGCGAGACGGGAGGGTGAGCGGACCCTTTCTCGGAATCGAAGATCGTATACGGACACGCTTCGTCGAGAAACATTCACACTTGACCGCCAGCGTCGAGTCGAGCGACCAAAAGATATGAGACATTTTAAAGACATCGTTTAAATCCGTCAACATTAGATTTGCACAGCAGCAAAGCGACTATTTTACATTACTTTATAAAAATAACGAGAATATTCAAATTTTTAGCCTTTTTTTAAAAATGGTGACCCACTTCTCAAAAGTGCATCTTTGCAATGCACTTTACCGAACGGAAGCCTATTAATAGGACTTTCTGTAATTGCAATAATAGTTTCTATAGAATATAGCGAAGCAAAGCGTACCGCGAGATCGCAGATCGCGGAACAAATCATCAAAGATTTACATCCTTTGATGAATGGTCGAATTCAGGCTGTCTCAGCCATTGCAAAGGTAGCAGAGCTACCTTTCTGCTTATAGCTTTATTATTTAAACGAAAAACTTTTGTTAAGATTTTCTTGCGCGACTACATTTCCCATTGAAAAACACACGATTTAATAAAAAATTGCGTTATCGAGCTATGGAAAATTTTATTTTATTTTTTTTATACAACTACATTCTGTCAGAGCGTCTGACTTTTAACCCTTTGCACTGGTTACCTTTTCGAACGTTGCCTATCAGTAACACGACGCCATTTTGACGCGAAAATACGCAGCTAGGAATTGTTATATTATGTAGTATAATTTTGGAATCAAATAAGGTATTGCAGCGATGTCTGATTTATATGAATTCGTAGACACTGAAGAATATACATTTGTAAACAAAATAAAAACAATATTTACGTTATAATTTTCTATACTATGACAAATGAGCCTATAATTATGAAAGTGGTCTAAGTCAAAATTAGGAAAAACACGAGTTTATCAGTTATTTCACAAGACATTATTTTAAATTAAATTAATTCAATGTAATTTTTACGATATTGTCAAAAATGAACCAATAGATAGTGGTTGTAATTTCAACATTATATGGAATGCATCTAGCGTTAATTATGAAAGTGGTGTAACCAGGGAACATATTCAGATGCGAAAATACGATTTTGATGAAAATTATGGGAGCTCATACCTTCATTGTTTAAACAAAGAACTTTTGTTAAAATTTTCTTGCGCGACTATATTTCCCGTTGAAAAACACACAATTAAAAAAAAAATTCAAATTTTTTCGGTCTCTGGTTTCCGAGATATCTCAAAAATACCCCAACATTGAGGGTTGTTTTCACCTCTTCAAAATAGATGGTTGCCGATAAAAAAAACATGTGTAAAATATTTTTCATAGAACTATAAGCTCCCATAAGTTTCATCAAAATCGAATTTTCGCATCTGAATATGTTCCGTTTAAGTCTAGTCTGTTCGACAGACAGAACTAGACTATTTTCAATTGCCTGTCGGAATAACGGATCCGTGACAACCCCTGTCCTTCTATTATCTCCTTAGGGGTTGTTCATCGCAAAGTAATTTCACATTACGGCGATTTCGTGTGCACAGCTGCCGTAACATTATCTTCAAACCTGTTTCTGCGTTTCGGAATACTTTCGACTGTTTCCGAAACTGCTAAAAATCTGCAGTTTAGTAAAAGCAGAGAGAAAGAGACGACGGCGTTATAAGTTCCAACTGACCGACAAACCAATTCGAAAGCCAGGAACATCAGAGAAGAAAGCGTCGACACGGGTCGCAGTTTCCGCAGCGCGTTCACCAGCATAGTAACAAGATCACTTTGTAATTTCCTTGTATACCCGACGAATATTTGACATCGCAATGTAATAAACGTAACGACCGAGACGTCTGCGAGTCAATTTGCTTAGCCGTTCCCGTCCGTGTAAGGCCGGAGAAGAAACGGGGACGAGGCAGGTCACGGTTATGTCTGATAAGATCCTGCTGCGCGTCGTTTCCGGCAGTGTGCAAATACTTTTCGTCGCTCGTATAACTACCAGGCATCCGCGTCCTCTGACCTAGCACAGTTCGTCAAAGTGCATAAATTCCCGTGATTGCATCCGGCAGGCGATGCACCGGTTCTTCGCCCGGTTTAGTTACTTCCGCGTCAATTTTATTTACCGATGCTCTTACCAACTCCATTTCAATGCAGAAGCCTTTCGACGGCTGTCCATCGACGAACGGGTTTGTCCGTCCATTGCATAATGTATGACATCTCTAATTGCCAAAACGAGTTGCACCGGCGATGCAACGCCGACTGTTCATTGGTCGAAAATTGTCAAAAGGCGGACAAAATTCGTGGCACGCGGTATTTACAGTTTCGTTTCATAAAATATTTCAATGCTAACACGGGAACATATTCAGATGCGAAATTCCGATTTTGATGAAACTTATGGGAGCTTATAGTTCTTTGAAAAACATTTTACACGTGTTCTCTCTTCCGTTCTATACTTCCGTTTTCTCTACCATCTACTGTACCCCTCACTCCGTTAGCAACACGCAAGCGTGTTCCCAGGGACCACCACGAGGAGGTGGAGTGAGAGGATTTTAGTGTATGGACCGCCAACACTATGGCTATACCCTTCAATGGATCAGAGTCATCATTGGGGAGCCCCATACACCTCGGTCCCCACTTGGTTAAGAATAAGATCTGGGTTAGGTAGGGTTACCAAGGTAGATCATTCTAGGTCAATAGTCAGTGACCAATAGTAAGTCGCCCAACATACCCCGATCTCTCGGTTACCAAGGTAGGAAATGAAAAGACAAGAACCACTGGTCAACCTCAAAGATGCCCAAAGTTCATATCTGACCCCAAATGCTCCTGTCGGAGGGTCCGGCTCGACTGACTGAGTGCATTCGCCAAACTTAGGTGCGCAACTATGTGAAACTATCCCCACTTCGACTAACTTCGATAGATCTTCATCATTATGATAGTAATTATTTTTGAAGGTTCAACTTTTATAATAATTCCTTTTGTTAATCATATGGCCAAGCTAAAAATGGCTAATAGTACTGTGGCAGCTGCTCAAAATGTGTGGTGGCTTCATGCACCTTCAGCCCATACCGGCAACATAGACAAAACGTATATATGCGTCCTTAATCGACACCGATAGCTTTCGCCAGACGCACATATGCGTCCATAGCGCTCAAAGGGTTAACGACATTGTTCGGTTTAATAGATACGGCGTTTAACAGAAACTTCTTATCAGGGAATTGAGAGACGAGAAAAGTTTGGAAAATTTTAACTTCAACTTCTTCAACTTCTTCAACTTCGTCGACTTCACCAACTTATCAACTTTTATAGCCACTGAATTCCTAATGAAAGGTGTTCTAATTGTAGGTGTTTAAAAAAGGGTGGTTCCATTTAAAAAAAGTCAAGGTGACCTTGATATCTCTAAAAAAATGACATAAAAACAAAATTTTGTCTAGCATCGTGTCAGCCCCATTGTACCATTCAACTTTGCCCTTACCATATTTTACGTATCATTAGAAACAACAAAGATATTTGAGTTGCAAACGTTTGGTGACTCACCCTGTATAATTATAAATTACCGATAAGAAGGATTGACAGACTTGTTTAGCTTGGTTACGTATTGTTACGGGGACGAAAATTACTTGGTGACGAACAACCCCTAAGGAAACAATAAAAGGGTTGTCACGGATCTGTTGCACCGTCAGACAATCGAGAGTAGTCGAAATCTGTCTGTCGAACAGTTTGGACAGCGAATTTGATACTAATATAATATTAAATAATTAATAATTTCTAACTAAATAGTTATATAAACGAGATGCCGCGTCACGCGCAATGTGAAATGTGCGGAACGCTCAACAATATTGTTTGGAACTTGCGACAGAAACGTTAACAAAGTTTATTAATGTTCTTCTTTTATTTATCGTTGGCTAATGTTGATTTACCTACATTCAAAGGGTGTAGGCACAGCAACCCTCTAGTATTTCTAGGCACTGAACGAGGCGAAACTTATAAAGTTCGAAAAGGTGGTATGGTAAGGTACTCACTCTATCTATGAACTGGAGGCGGATCAGGAACTAGCGGGAAAGTCTCGTCTTACTGTCCCTCTACCGGCGAGACTAGGAGGTAGAGCCGCCACAGTATTTCTGATACAAAGTAACTTTCGAGGCATATCTTGACGAAGTCACTGAACAAGGTCTGAAATGAAAACATGTCAGAGTAACTTTTACGTGATCGTTTAAAGTAAATAATATATTCGACCCTCACTAATATACCTAGATTCATGAGTTCATGAGATCTAGTTCACCGGCTGACTATTCCATGTAGATAGAGAGCACGAAACTTTTCTCGCTTCCAAGACCTAAACGCCTCGTTTCGACAACTTCGGACCACTGCGTCGACCGTTTCGGCACGGATCGAATCCAATTCCGTGCGGGCCATGAGTTTTTAAACGGGGCCGTAGACGCGGTCTCGACCATCGTCGCTTAAAGTGACAAACGTCGACGCTGCTAATTGCCTCGTTTCCGTATTCCGTGCTGGGTTGCGATTGAAAGAGTAAACCGACGCGAAGGTAATCGGGACGAAAGAGAACGGGTGCGCTGATGCGAACGCCGGATGAAAACGGTGACGGCGGCGGTCGCGAAACCTTTTAAAACGTTTACACACGCGCCCCGAGTTTGTTGCGTCGTCGCCGGCTAGAGCCGGAGTAACGTTGCTCTTTGAGGGGCAAGGATCTGTTTGCACTGGGACCAGTGCCGGTACGTAACGATTCAACTGTGTTCGACGGGGGTCCCCGGACAGAGGGAGAAAATAAAAACGTCTCGCTCGGAGCGCACAGGCTTCCGCCGAAAGCTCCATTTCTCTCCGTTGAACCGTGCCGGTGAAAAAAAGAAAGAGGGATTTGCTTCCAGATCAGTTATCGCGCTTCATCAGGTATATTATATCGGATAAGCCGAACGGTTTCGTCTCACCGTGTCCGATTTCTGGTCGGCGCTCTCGCGTGCTCGCTTTATGCGTGCACGCGTCTGGTTCCACTACACCTGTGCTCGAGTTTCGATTGAATATGCCTGGGCCGTCGGACTGTCGCTATCGACGCGACACGAGAAACGAAGGGAGAAGCAAACGAGTTTTATGACAAATCCAACACCAATCGCCTTCACACTGACAAATGTACCAGGACATTGATACCGATATCATCGGATAAACGCCTCCTAGCCCGTCACCGGGATATCGTTTCCGACTCCCGCCGGGCCGGGAACGAATCTTTCGTAATTGGATTTACATGACGCGAATTACGATAACGAAATCTTTGGGAAGCCGACTCGACACCGTCAGATACGCTCCAGATGTTGCCCTGCGGTTGTCACAATGACGTTATCGACTTCCGAATCGTGCCCCAACTGTCGAGGGGAAGTTTTCCTATGGCGAATAATTTCATAGATCCCCTCCCGAAGCCGTGAAAAAAATCCCGATGCTCTCATTGTTCGAAATCGAAGCCACACGTCGATCCAGATCATGGATCGACGTTTTTCTGACACGTCGTAGCCTCTTTCTATTCCAGATCCCTGTTTCACACGTGACAAACGCATTCGGATCTTAATCCGTTTAATATTCGTACTGTTATGTGTCTTGACACTGCTCAGCAGTGCTAGTGAAAACATAAAATCGGAATTGTTGCGTAGAAAATACAGGTTTATTGTGTGCCAATTTGCGAATCACATTTTGTGGATGCCACGCCAAAAAAACTGTTCCTCTTTTGAGACAAACCTGTCATCGAACTATATTTTTACATTTTCATAAGATTATACTGTATTCCCTAGTAAAACTCGAATGTCGTTGTCTTTGTATCTGAAGACGAGATTTGAATGATAGATAATTAAGACCAAACGAAGATTTCTTCGTTCAACTTCTGCCTTCGCAATTTGTTATTGATTGTAAAATTGATTAACCATTTCGTGTACCAGCTATGTACATACGAAACTGAACAATTTTAATAGAAAATTAATAAAATACACGTTTATAGTATGAAAATTATGCAAAATATTTTGTTCCAAGTATTGGATATCGGTAGCTATAGATTTTTCCCACTCATACCTTTCTTCGATTGCTCATTCAAACAATGATACATAATATTTCCGCAATTTTATCAGGTTGAATCTGTAGAAAATCTTTGAACACGTAGATTATGAAGATTAGAGAAGCTACCAGCTATGTGCATACGAAACCGCAATTTTTTTTATAGGAAATACAAGTTTATTGTATGAAAATGCTACGATTTTATATTTTATTCGAAGTATTGCTCATCGGTAGCTATACATTTTTCCCATGTCTCTGACAATTTGTGGATGCTACGCCAAAAAATCACAAGTGCGTGTCCCATCGTTGCAAATAAGTAATAATCGGACGGAGCCAAGTTTGACGAGCAAGCCACATGCGAAAGTATTTCCCAACGAAACGCCTTCATCGTTTTCTTGATTGGTTTTGCTGTGTGCAATGGTGCATCATCATGAAGCAAACTCACTTTGTGTTGCCATTTTTGTGGCACACTGTTTTACCGAAATACTTTTCGAGTGGTTGTTGAAAGAATATGGACTCGTAAGATCCGTCGGAAACGTTTTAGAATTTATGAATACTTCTTTAATGATATTTTAGTTCGCAAAGATTTCACTTTGTATAGAATGCAGGCGTATAGAAACTCCAAGATCGTAGATGTCCTCAATTTATTCAACTGTGCAGGGTAGTTATGGGAAATTCAATGGCTCCAGAAGCTAGTTACCGCGACTTTCAACATCCTCTAAAGCTGTTTAACATTCGAGGATCTCAAAGTCTCGAGTTTTAAGACAGCTTCGGTTTACCACAAGTTTAAACATGTTTGATGCAATGAGTTTCGATGTTTCGACGAATTTGGTCGAATTTAATGAAACCGCTGCTTAAATTAAATGTGATCGCTACAATGGTTAAAGCATCGAGTCTTGCTAAAAAAATAACGGCTATTTATAATTTTCTAAACGTTTCGCGGTAATTGCAGAATTAAAACGTAAATTAATAATAACTTCTGTTAACAATTAAATTACGCGCATATGTTCCGTATCGAATAATAATAATAATAATTTGCGTTTCCTTCTTTGCTTTTATAACAGCGTTCACTCTTTCCAGCATATTCGTGCATTGTTTCATCGCACCCATTATTTTTAAAAAATCATCTACAGAATCTTTCTCAAAGAATCTCTTATCAGGCATACAGGATTTCCTTTAACTTAAGACAACTATTGACAAAGCTACATCAAATGCTACTATAAAAATTTCATTGCGATGTCGATACTACTTCTGTAAGAAATATGCATTTTTTGATCATTTTCATTTTTGTATAATCAGGATTTTCAACTTAAAAGTCGGTAAAAATTCTCGTCATCTTTCTCGATCTTTCCCTGGACAAACTAGAGGATTAAATTTTTACATGAAGCGATTTAAATCGACTGAAGGGAATTTTTTATCATCTTACCTGGCTATACCCTTTGTTAATACCTTCATAGTTAGTAGAATTAAATAATTAGACTAACTAAGTGGTTACATTCCGTTCAAGTCTTTCGAGTTTCCTAAAAACAGAAAAAACGGTAGAAATTGTGAGTGGCCCTTAGTTTCAGCCACAAAGTCCAAACCAGGTTATCCAAACAATTCTCCCAGTGACCTGTCACCTCAAGGAGCTTGCAGGACTTTAGCTTCAGGGGTTGGACAGTAGGTACAAATCTAGCTTCCAGAGGTTGAAATTGGTTAAACGACGGCATGACGTTTATATCGGAATGTAAGAGATCTATGTACGCCGTTAGCGTCGGACCTCGAGAAATCAATACATACCGCGAGTACTAGAGTGACTATTTGGTGTCCATTACTCAATGATTAATTATATTGGATCTGCCGAGACACCTTAAACGACCCAATGATTTACGAGTCGAACAACTGGACATGCCTTGAACAACGAAAGTGATCGCCTGTTGTACGAGGTGTACCGAAAATGTTTGAGTTCTTTGAAAACGGGAATTCCCAAAGTTCTAAGAAACTTTCCCCTTTGCGAAAATGTTATTTTCGTTTTTGAATTATTAACGAACAGCATGGATGAACCAGCGCACAGCTATAGTAAACGGAATTCGTTTGCTATGGCAAATAAGAAACTGACGTGATTTCATACATTTAGATATTGCGCTATTTTTATTGTAATGTAGGATTGAATTAATAAATCTATTAGGTCCATTCCTACAAAGATAATTTTATAAGTCCAATAATTGTAAAACAGAAAATTTAAAATGGGTTATATGACCGCCTGCCGGTCGTATATTCTTGAATTTATTAGATTTTGTGTGAATTTTATTACAATGTAAGATGGAATGAATCAATCTACTAGGTCCATTCCTACGAAGATAATTTTATAAATTTGCAATTGTAAAATATTGTAGAAAATCTAAAATGAGTTACATGACCGCCTGCCGGTCATAATTTCTAAATTTTTACCAACGAATTAGAATGTACTAGAATACACCATAATACACCTGATAATAAAAGAATATACTAGAATATAGCTTAATATACTAGAATAAAGCAGAATATACTAACATATGACATAACATACCAGGATATACAAAATTATACAAGAATGCTCCAGGATATACAAGAATTGAATATAATGTACTAAAATACACTATAATATTCCTGGTAATACAAGATTATACTAGAATATACCAGAATATACCGACATATGACATAACATACCAGAATATACAAGAATATAATAGAGTGTACCAGGATATACAATAATACACTAAAATGCAGTTGGATATACAAGAATTGACTAGAATGTACTAAAATACGTTATAATACACCTGATAATACAAGATTATACTAGAATATACCAGAATATACTAACATATAACATAAAATAACAGAATATACAATAATATATTAAATGCACCAGGATATACAAGAATTGACCAGAATGTACTAGAATGCACCATAATATTCCAAAAAATACAAAAATATATTAGCGTATCCCAGAATACATTAGAATAAATCAGAAAATACGAAGATATATCATAACATACCAGAATATACAAGAATATAGTAGAATGCACCAGGATA
>CM052094.1:17608580-17672377 GCA_028453745.1 Agapostemon virescens
CTCTCTCTCTCTCTCTCTTTTCTGCGATTTCTTTTTTTCTTTCGTTCTTCCATTTTTTCTATTATTTCAGTTCTAAATAAACGTATGAAATTACGAATCAAACCAACGACGCGACGGTTTAGAGGAAACATCTTAGCATTATACAAGACATCTCCCACACAAAGGGTCCTTTGTCAGCGAGATTTGCCGACCTAACAACGGGCTCATAAAGTGGGCATGAAACTTTTCCAGTCTGCGCTCCACTATCCGCTGTTTTTTCATCTCAAAGGATGTACATGGAAATGTACCCCAGACAATTTCCCCGTCGAGCAAATAGCAGTTGGAAAACTGTGGAACGTTGACGGAGGCGGAACGTATGATCGTTGAATTGATACGTCTGCCACGGACTTCACTGGATGCTACATTTCGACGGTGATATTGTTTGTAATCGGTCCAAGTCGAATGCAAATTAAACTAATGAATATGTATACGGTGAAATTAATTTCCCGGATATACAAATTGGACGTTCAATGATCACCTTTTTGAACCACTGCTTTTCGAATCGTACTTCTACATGCCACCGGCGAATCGCGAACATTTATATAAACTCCGGGCCTTGGAAGCAAATATCCAACGACGTACAGTGGCTCACGAAAATATTCGAATACGCTTTAAATCTAAATAACATTTTCAAAATTGAACCAAACGACTTGATTTTTCTCGAGCAAATAGAAGCATTGATTTACTAAATGATATGCAAAGATAATTTTGAAATAACTCTAATTGGTAGAAATTACGTGAGAAAATAGAAAAGACACTTTTTAAAACATTTTAAAGTCATTTAAAGACAATTTTATATTCACCCACGACAATGATCCAAAGCACTCTGCATATAATACAAAGCAATGGGTATTATACAACACATCAAACGCAGTCTCAATCGCCAGATATCAATCCCATTGAACATCTATGAGATTATCATGAACAAAAGATACGTAATCATAATATTTCATCGAAAGAAAGTTTAAAAATCGCTTTATTAGAGGAGTGGAACAAAATAACACCGGCTGTAACATCTAACTTAGTAAATTTCATGCCAAGAAGACTCGGAGCTATTATAAAATCCAAAGACAATCCTAAAAATTATAAAAATATAAAAAATGTATTGTATTTTTATAGTTTATTTTTCATTATTCATAACTGTACGAATACTTTCTGTGCGTCTGTTTCTTACGCTTATCTATGCTGGATGTATATTTTTGTTAATCTTGAAGAAAATAAAATTTAGTTTTCACGAAATCTTTTCTACAAATACCCAAGAATATTTATTAATCATTTTGTTTCGCTTAAAATTTATAACTGAAGTTTACGCACACAGTTTTATTTAAAATTGGTCGTTGTACGAATACTTTCCACACCGACTGTAGGTATTTGAGCAATAGACTTCTACTACCAACTGAAATTGTTCCAACAGAGATGCTCGTCAAACAATCTTCGCAAAAACGTTCAACGGTAGCAGCAATAGCCATAAATTTGAACAATGTCGCTAAATTTCGCAATGGCAAATTAAAACCACTAAAACGATCCCCTGTCCGCGAGCGCCCCGAGAGCATGCATTAAACCGGTAATGAGATAACTCATTAACTACGGGAAGTAGTGTTCGCATTTGTGCAATATTTCCGCGAGAGGTCGGATAGCATTGTACAATTCAGCTAGTGGCTAATAAAGTTCTCCGTCCGCGAATAACGAACCGGGAGAAGACTACGATTAATTTCATCCCTTGTTCGCGAGGTTTTTCGTGCGGATCATGCGAGTTAATCTCGCAAGGCAACGGCCCCGGTAATGGGATTATTAACGAGATAAGTTTAGGCAAATTTTTCGCAGCCGAGGCTCGTTCTTCTTTGTCGATTAATAATTGAGTATCCGGGATCTTTCGGAAATCAGGGTATTGCTCCATGCGAGAGAAGGATGGGGCATGCGTTATACGGAGCTGACGCGAAGTAAATGCTCGGCAATACGTCAGCAGAGCGATTCGATATTGTGAATATTTAAAGCTATCGGACGGTGAACCATTTTTACGACTACAGTCGGAAGAAAAATTGAACCAATTCAAGCAGTTTTTCAAAAATTCGTGTGTTTGTCAAAACGGAATATCAAAAAATGAGAAGCACGTGATGCAATCGTAATATGAGATTACAAGTCAGGGGTTGTTGCATATGAAACGTTCGATTTTGCACGGTGACGTTAATATTAAAAAAGGCTGATGCACAGTGTCTTCGTTATTTCCGATGTAAGCACCTTCGTAATTTTAATAATTGTGCAAGATAAACGATTTGATACTCGGTTAGTTGATTGACGGTGATAATTCTAGTGTTAAACGGGCGCGACTGTTATCTAAATAAAACTAATTGATCGTGGTAAGCATCGTTACGAACATTTTCCGTCAGCGAATAACAAGTTTCATGAAACAATTACGATGGAATTTTATAGTTGTTCGCCTTCGTCGTTAATGAAATTGCCGCTTTTGAGACTATTCTTTTTAAATCGATAAATAGTGCGTGAACGTACAAAGCACTCGCACGTCTTTAGGAATGGAATAACTTTTTTAAAATTCGGCCAAACGGTTTGGGCTTCTTTGAATTATTACGAAGATTAGTTTACTAGGTAACGCGTGTATATATTTTTCGTTTAAGTAGTTGTTCATCGAAATTGCGAAGAAGAAGGTTTCTGAGAGAGACGCGTATACTACTGTATAGCTACAAAAGAATCGGTGACCTAAAGATTTTTTTAACACTATTCGTTACAACAAGCGTATATTTTTTATACAAAAATTCCGATTTCATATTTGCATACCTGGTAGTCGGTAAAATTTTAAACATACGTTATTTTTTAATATTACGACCAGCGTAGTTCGATTGTACCGATCTTTGCATCCATGCACTCGTAATAATTGTTTAAAAAAATTGTATCGTAGGTTAAATTTTGCACCTGACTGTAGGCGAGTGTGGCGAAGGAAATGGAAAGGGGTTGAAAGGTGGGTGGAAAGGAGGCACGCATCCACCCGGCAAGGCTTCTCGTATTTCCCTGACCAATTACGTCTCTCCGAGAGGAGAACAAGAAGGAACAGTGAAATCCCCGCAGGACCGTCGCGAGCACCGGATGCTGGCTGAAAGAATCGGACCGAGCGCATCCATTATTTTTTTCTCCATCTCTTTCTGGCCCTCCCGGCAGACGTGCTTGCCGACAGATCGAACGATTGTCTTCAAAGAGATTGCGAGGAAATAAACGGGATAGAACTGTCGCTAAACTTTTTAACGAATCCCTTTCGCCGTCGACTGCGAGGGCGTTTGAAGGGCTGCGAGGCGCGATTGCTACATTTCCTGCCGAGACTTTGCCGGCGAAGTGCTTGTCTTCGGTTATTGTTGGAAGTTCAACGTTTTCCTCGGGAATAATCTCCATCGCTAACAACTCGATGGCTTCTCTTCGATCTCTCTTCTCTTCAGAAGAGTGTAAATTTTCATCGGGAGTGTGAATCCGTAACGATTATATTTGCATGAGCTGTCCCTACTTTTATCCTACCACTTACTGTCTCGAACTCAGCCATACAGTGGCTCACGAAAGTATTCGGACACTCTTTAAATCTAAATAACTTTTTCAAAATTGAACCAAACGACCTGATTGTACTGGAGCAATTGGAAGTATTGATTTACTAAATGATATGAAAAAATAATTTTGAAATTATTCTAATTGGTAGAAATTACGTGGGAAAGTAGCAAAGACATTTTTTAAAACATTTTTATTTCAACTCGTAATGAAAATTTAAAATAGGCGTTTTTCAGAACTGTGTTAGTTATACGCGTGTTGAAAATTTCACCGAAATCGATTGACGCGGAAAAAATGACGCGCGTATAAAGATGTAAAACTTTCTGGAGTTTAAGCAGAAACTGACCAAGAGTCGTGAAAAATTCCGATTTTCACCATTTTTGATGGCATATAGCTCGTGTGTATGTCAATCGATTTCAATGAATTTTTCGGCGTGTGTATAACTACCATAGATCTACCTGATGCGTCTTTAAAATGTTTAGTACGTGGCTCAAATAAAAAATATTTTAAAAGTTCCTTTTTTATTGATTATGTAATTCATATCAATTCCAATATTTACAAAATTCATTTCGCATATCATTTATTAAATCAATGCAACCAATTGCTCAAGAAAAGTCAAGACGTTTGGTCCAATCTTAAAAAAATTTATTTAGGTTTGAAGCCACTGTATATCTAAATGCTGTTACGACGGAACAAACCGTGTTACTTGAAATCCTCGAAGAAGAAGGCCACCCAGTAATACAAGAATTTACGTCCTCTCGCGTTAATCACACGGGCTGGTCATGTTCGCAGGGTGTGTCGTCGGGTCGAATCAGTTTTTCTCGGTTCCGCCATTTCCTGTTGGTCCCGTCCCCTTGAATTCATCCTCGCTCTCTTTCGAAATAAATGAACGCCCGGCTGGATCAACGAGCATGAATTTCACGCAGCGCGCACGAATGAGATCCGTATGAAATTATCTGTCTGGAGGGGGCCGATACGGTGTGTAGGGACTTTCGAGGAAAGGGTTGCCGCGACGCCGTTGAAAAGGGGTGGCGTAGCGAAGTTGTTGAAATAAAGTAGTCCGGCTGACGCGTCATTAGCAACAGCCCGCTGCGAAAGCTCCTGTTTCGGGTGCTCACAAAGGCCTCCTCCTTTCAGCCGCGGCATTAATCTGCGAATCCTTTCGAATCCGTTTCGTCGCGGCTGCGATTCGTTCACCTGCGTGAAAAACAGTTTCGACAGGCCTTTCCTTTCGGACCAGGATGTGAAAGGATGAAACTTGATTAACGAGGGGTCCGCGCGCTCGCGCCGCAGAGATCATTTATTTCCGACGGGAAAATTCGAACTAATCGATAACTAATCCTTTATTAGTTCGATCCGAGAAGCAAAAAAGATCCTTTTGTTCTCCGAACTCTGCTATTTTAGTTAGACCAGTAAGCCGGGGCAACAGGCTTTTTAATCAATCCCTCGACTTCGCGGAAGCTCTTGCGATTACTATTTTCAATTAATTATTTCTCCCCTTTCGAAATTGTTAGGACGTTAGTCGATTTTGCAGAAGGTTGTGCAATCTCGATTTCCGTTTTATCATTCTACCGTTTCCGATGCGTTATCAAAGTGAGTTAGGCTTTATTATTATAATGCTTAGGAATTTGACTCAATCCAGATTCAACTCATTTTGGGCGTATCAAATATAATTATTCGTTAATCGGTAAAGTTGTGTTCACGCTAAAAATACCAAACTGATCAAAATGACACAACTGATTTTTTCTTTTATAGTTATTGAAATTATAAGAATGCTTTCCCGATAACTTCTTCAATGAACTTTCTCATTAAGATACTTACGAACATCAAAGTTGTATGAAATTTGAATAATTGTAATCTTGTTATTATTGTAACGCAGTGTATATTAGGTTTGTTACGTCGTAACAACATTTAGGTATACCACAAAACATACATAATTTCCCGTACATTTAATTTAGGCACCCGGTATATTTTCACCAAAGCATTTCTACTTTTCCACTGTCATAAACTGCCAAAAACCTCTCCCACATCCAACATCTTGTAACCAGGCGCAAGGAAAACACAGGACAACTACCTGCGATCGCGCCGCTCGACCAACTCACCGTCAACCCTGATTGGTGCGCTAGTCTGCACCACATTTTGCATGAATACCACAAATTTTTCTGCACTCGTTTAGATTCCAAATTCAACCGTCATTGAGACAACTTTCATTCAACTCGCACTGGCTCATTTGTAACAGTAATTTTAAGTGTTAAAACTCGTAACCGAGTCTATTAACACTAGAAGTACCGAACAATAAATCCAACAATATACATTGCTCTGTAATAATAACGAGACTGCATCTATTAAAACTTCATACAATTCTTATTGGAAGGTATATGTCATTAAAGAAGTATATCCGAAAATTTCTGATGAAAACATTTTTATAACTTCAAGAAATGCGAAAGAAAAAACTAGAGACCAGTCAAAATGACTGGTTTGGTAGTTCTAGTGTTAAAGTCTACCTTTTATGTTCAAACAAGTTGCGTGTTTTGTAAAATCATTAGCACCATTCCTAAATATTCGATCATTATTAAGTGAATGCTCGCAGCATGCGAATAAGTACAACGCAATCGACTCACTTTCAATAAATTATTCGCGCCCACTGAACAAGGCTAGTTTAGGGCTCAGTAGTTCTACTGTTAAATCGCACCATCTTGTAATATGTGCCGCTAAAATAATTATCGATAACATTATACTGGTGTCATTCTACTCGAAATTCGCGTGAATCGTTGTTCGACCGATATATTTAAAGTACCGGAAGGTGAAATTGCTTCAAAAGTGTCCCCTTGCGTCATTTGCGAGTTTCTACTACAGTGTAGTTGTTTTAAACGTCATTATCTTAGGTCTGAAACATTGTACTTATCGACTGTTGTACTTATGTATGCACTTATGTATGTGTGTACTTATTCTAAATTCGATAGTAGGGAGGATAATGCTGTGGCGGTCATCCTGTAATTATTCAAATAATTAAAACGACTTTATCGTGAAACGTTTTGAACCCAGTTGGCAGTATTGAACACGACATTGTTGTGGTTACTTTGAAAACCAGTCAGTGTGATTACAGTTGAAATAATCTTATCATAAATTCAAATGACTACGGATATCAGAACCACATTCAGAAAAATCTATGTCGCGTTGAAACACTTTTGCATTCCGTTTTCCTGTTTCAACGATATTCAATCGCGTGAATGCAAGTATACCCATGATCGACGCGTAAGCGTTAAAAGTATTCCTCCTGAATAATTCAAGAAAGCATTGATACGCTATCAATGAAGAATGAATATTGGCAATTATTAACGTGTTCGAGAGGGTGCGTCGCGGTAAAGGGGCAGTTTCGCCCGTTAGAAGCGAGCCGTTCGACAGGTTCATCATCGAGGAGCGTTCACCGGACAATGGCTGCGATGTCGGCCGATAAATAAAAATAAAACGAGCCCGGAGCGCGTTAAGGCAACGCTTGGCGGCGACGTCTGACGTGCTCGAAGCACCGGAAGCATCCATTCGCCAGACAATCCCACGGTGGCCGACTCACAATGGTGGACGTTCGATTACGCCCGGACTGGTTGAAAACGGGGTCGCGGTTGAAACGAAGTTCCGCGGCTCCATTTCCGTTTCGAGCGGCGAATCAAAGAGGGCTTGAAAATTTCCGATCTTCCTTTTTCTCTCCTATATACGCCCGGGCGTACTTGCTGTTCGCGCGTTCCCGTTCGCGAAGATCAAGAAGCGCATTAGCAGCGTTTGACGGGTAACGTCAGCTGCACGAGGCCGCAACACGGGCGTGTTCCGATGCTCGTCCTTGTCGCGAGCGCGTTTCGTCGCCTCGACGCGAGAGAAAACGTGGCGAAGAGGGTGCACGACCGAGTGCTGGGAAAAAAGAGTGGAAAACGAACGAAAGAAGAAGGACCGTACAAGAGCGCGCGTAGAAAGCCGCGCGCGACGATAGACCTTCTTACCGAACTCTTTTCCGCTCTGGTTCTTTTATCGATTTTATTTTTCATTCCCGCCAACGAAGAAAGGCATCCCGTTGCATCTCTCCGCCGCGAGATGATTTATACACGGAAGATCCACCTACGTAAGTTATGGCCCACCCTTGTCGCAATCGCGCGGCATCCTGATCCGATCGTAAATCTGGCCACTACTGTGCTACGGCGACCGAGTGGATGCCGAGCGACGGTAGAGCGACTCTGTTATTGTTTCGAATGGCGAAGTAATCGCGCCTGCAACCGAGCCTGCTATAATTAAACGGGGATTCGGTGACGCGGGAGGTCGAGTACCGTTTTCGAAAATATTCGGTCAAGCCATGGCAACGCACGGCAATGCGTTGCTCGAACTCCGTCGCTGAGCGGGCTCGTTAGAAATTATAGCAATCGGACCGGGATAGAGGAGGGGCGGATAGCCCTGCACATTTTAACATCTTCGTACTGAACGGTAAACACGTCGCAAAAGCTTCAGCTCGGCAACAACTAAATTGGCTTACAACCACCGAGGCAAACGGCCACACTTTGACCTCCAGGTAATGGAATTCGGACACAACCACCGCGACCCTTCTTCGGCCGCATACACGTACGCGAGGGAAACCCGGAAAACCGTGTTTGTCCGCATTATAACCAGAGTCTAACTCGCCGATTGTTAGGACAGTGAGTCCATCGGAAATGTCAAAAAGTAAACCGAAAATCGTAACTGCCTTTCGTTGCAACTCAGTATCCGAAAGTACGTGATTTTTCTACTTTACTCGATACTCGTTAAATGTTAAACAGTTAATTAAAAGAATGCCATTGAATGTTCCTGCTTATTTAACCACTTGGCATACAGTGACGTCTGTTAGACGTCATCTACAGTGACTATTTTAAATATTCGGACATTGTGCTATTCAAAAAATTGTTGCAAGTTTCAATCGTTTACAATAGTAAATTAGGAGTTATTCTTTTATAATGTAACAGAACATTCATTGTAGTTTGTAATAACACAAATTTTATTTGTTTGTTGCACATACTATTCTTAATACCAAACAGTGAACTAAATTATGTCGAAATTCATAGTCGCAAAAATATTCGAACGGTTGAGAAACTATAACATTTAAATATGAAAATTATTAACATAAGCAATAGTACGTCCCTTCAATATTTGGCAATATTTGGCAATTTTGAAGTCGTGCCCCGACCAGACTATCAGCGCTATCGACATGGTTCAAACACTAAAATAATCCCCAAACCTTCCTCTTTAAATATATTACTCAATATCGGGGCTAGCATTTCAGGGAAATCCAGGAAGCTACCTTTTATCAACCCCATTTTTCCCACTTTTGCGATTTTCACCAGCCCCAAAATTTCAAAGTCGCGCCGCGGCCGCAATTCGCTTCCAATGGGCGCGGGAATTGAAATACACCCTTCCTATGCGTCCAGTTACTTGCAGCCAGACTTAGAAAAGAATCTGGGAAACTGAGTTTTTCGACCGGTATCTAGCCCTCTCAGAAAATATCAGTTTGGGGGTTGCCGGATTTCCCCAATCTGCAATTTTTCGTACTTCGATTCCGATCGACCTGGAAATTGCCATACACTCTGCCCACGCGTCTAGTAGCTTGTAGGAAAATTTACAAAAGAATCGGGGACCTAAACATTTTTCCCCAATTTTACACGATTTTCGACACGGGGGGGTACGTCCCTACAATATTTGGCAATCTTTAAAGGCCTCCCCCGACCAAACTATTAGAGCTATCGACATGATTCCAACGGGAAAATCTTCCTCAAACCTTCCTCTTTAAGAAGAACCCTCATTTTCTAGGATAGCGTTTCAGGGGACTTCAGGACGCTTCATTTTATCAACCCCATTTTGCCCATTTTCGCGATTTCGAACGCCTCGAAATTTTCAAAATTGTACCACGGCCGCAATTCCATTCCGATCGAGCTGAAATTTGGTATACTCACTGCCTACGTGTCCAGTTACTTGTAGCCAGACATAGAAAAGAATCTGGGAAACTAAGTTTTTCGACCGATATCTATCCCTCTCAGAAAATATTAGTTTGAGGATTTCCGGATTTCCCCGATCTGCACATTTTTCGTAATTCCATTCCGATCGACCTGGAAATTGCCATACACTCTGCCCACGCTTCTACTAGCTTGTAGGAAAATTTACAGAAGAATCGGGGACCTAAAAATTTTTCCCCAATTTTTTATGATTTTCGACAAGGGGGGTTACGTCCCTTCAATATTTGGCAATATTTGGCAATCTTTGGCAATCTCTGAAGGCGTCCCCCGACCAAACTATCACCGCTATCGACATGGTTCAAACGCTAAAATCTTCCCAAATGCTTCCTCTTTGAATACTGGGTGTCCCAAAAGTATCGTGACAGTGGGAACTGTGGGGTTCCTAAGGTCATTTGAAGGAACTTTTTCCTTAGCGAAAGCGTGCACGTAATTGTTCAGTCGAGCTAGTTAAATAGTATTCTTCGGACGCGTCAAATTCCATTTTATTCGGACGTCAAGAGGTTAAAAGCAAAATATGAATCTCGCTCAGTATGTTTATAAGCGTATAGATTCTTAGATTGTATGTTTAGGTTACAGTCGATAAGCATAAGGCGTCTAAACGAAACCTCCTTCGTCGAGATTAGATAGATTGTCGAGAGGATACACTTTCCGTATTAATGAATCAGTTTCATAAACGTTATAAAGGAGAGTATGTATCAAATCCCATTTCCCAATAGCTGCCAATCAAACCTTTTCGATCGACACTACGGTTTCGAGAAAATTGAGTTTAAAAAGTCAGCAGGTACGCGAGCCGTTTGAATAGGAATCGACTAGCGCGTCTGATTATGACCAACCAATTCTACTTCTTGCGAATATGTACTAGGCTGCGCGCATTCATAGAACTGTGTAGAAACTGAAGAAGACATGATGTCGAACGAGGGAAACCAGACAGTCGTAACGAACAAATATTTCTAGACGTTGATTGATTGATACGAAACATGAGAATGAGGTAATCATAGTTGCGAAACAATGGTAATTGTCGTAGTATGCTCCGTTTAAAAAGTTAATAATCACAAAGACTAACACCGTGATCGTTGCATAAATGCATATGTATTATATTTCTAAATACAAAAGTATTATAAACGTAAATTAACCTTTAACGCTCCTCTGAGGGACACTAAAAATTGCCATACGATTATTTGAAACAGTTTTTGTATCACTGTATTTGCGTTTAAGAAGTGGGTAAAATTTCCAGTGTTGCAACGTACGAGTTATAGTAATAAATTTTCTGTGAACGAAAGGATATAAACCAAGTACAATGGAACTATTGAAAGGTATCTCGATTTTGACATTAAAATTCACACATTCAGCGGACCAACAAATACTAAACTACACTTCGTGCAGAGAATAATGAAGAATTTGAATATGGAATTCAGCTCGATACGCAAACGTTAATAAACAATTTTGAATAATTGTATTCGTTAAAATATATCGGTGAACTTTTGAGGATCGTTTCTAAAGATGTATGGAAACAAAAGAATATTTAGATCACAATCCAATTTGATTGACAATGGACAGACAGCTCTGTGTTTTTTTTTCGCTGAAAAGTTTGGAGATAAAACTTCGCTGGTCTTCAATAGCTGATTAAAACAAGATCAAAGGATTGATCTCGATCACAATGCAACGCACTTCTTCCGTGCCAGAAATCTATTCGAGCCTTTTAAATATTCCAGCATGTGGACTGAAATCCACTTATGTACAACGTGAACGGTATCCACTGCACAGAATGTTTCAGCGAAAAGGAGCGAGGAAAAAATCGTTCGATCAATCGCAGCGCACAAAGCAGACGTAATTCAGCACACAAGGACGTGCTAGTGTAACGAGCCCGACATATAAAGAATTTAATTGGAAACTCAATTCCGATTATGACACTCCAAGTCCTTTGCAGGCGCGTTACCGTGACAAGGATTTAATTGTAGCACAGAGCCCGGGACATTGTTTAACTTAACGCGTTGTTTAGCACCGCGTATGCGAGACTATTTCATTGAATCTGCGAGACACGCTAGAAATTCCGCCTCTTCGGAATGCGAGGAAATGCGAAAAAGCCGAGCTCATTGTTCAATTAGGCATCGTAATTTTTGCAACGTCCGCGAAACCTAATTACTCGCACCTGAATTACGTGAAATTTGCGGCTAAGCTGCGGGTAACCGCGTTGTCATTCTTTTTCCTATACCCGTGACTGAATAAATCGCAGTTAAACTGCAGAGTTTACGTATTTACGATGAAAACGAGTAGATGCAAGTAACAATCTTGAAAAATTTAAGAACACTGTTAGAGTGAATCATTTTAATGTCTACATTTCCCATTGAAAATCGCAGAATTTAAAAAGAAATTCAAATTCGACCTCTGGTTTCCGAGATATCTCAAAAATACCGCAACTTTGAGGGCTGTTTTCACCCCTTCAAAGTGGATGGTTGCTGATAAAAAAGAAATACGTGTCAAATATTTTTCAAAGAACTTAAGCTTCCATAAGTTTCACTAAAATTGAATTTTCGCATCTGAATGTGTTCCGTTGTCAGTGACAATCCTTGTACGCTGAGAAAGAAGTATCACAGAAGTGACACCTTCGCACACAACAATTGTAAAATAAAAATTCTGAGAAAGGTCATTTGACCGTCTGTGGCAGGTTTAGCGTTAAACACACGCGGCGACCAAGCGGTGAAACACATGTCGGCAAGTCCACGATCAAATCACTCCCATAATATCAAATAATCCTCGGTCGCGCATCATCTGTCTAGCTCTCGGCTCGTGACATCATCTTCGAATAAAATCAGTGTTGCGAGTCCACGAAGATTCAGTAGATTATTCTTGGACAGGCCCGGCGGTGGTCAGCCGACGTTTTGGCAGCCGCGTGTTCGCGTGGAAACTCATTCTTGTTAAATTGCGAGCAAGCCGGTGGCCATTAGTGCGCGATGGGGCGGTCTCCTCGCCACCTGTCGGGCCCGGACTTCGCGAAACAAAACTCCTTTTCACGGTTAACCCCCGCCCCCTCTCGGCGAATGTTTAATATCAGATTTCGTGGGGGGCACGCGGTAGGGGGGCCGTGGGTAGACGGTTTGTCAGAGGTGACAGAGGAGAGCGCGACGCTCACCAAGGCCGCGCAAAAGCCGATATCAAACGCGGCGACAGCTTTGTTTCGCTGCGAATAATCCTGCGAGGGATCCACAGTGCGCCGCGTCATGCAGTAAAAAGCTCCTGTGAATCGAGAGAACTCGGGGAGGAAGGCTTTATCGGTGAAACCGACTTCCACACACTTACCTCTCTCGATCGTCCTTCTTTTCTCTCCACCGTGACTTTTTCCTGTCGCGAGCCAAGCGTTTTTTACCGTTCTGATGAACGACCGAGCACTGCTCGAAAGCTGAACGTCTCGCCAGATTTTATTTAACGATACCGATAGAGTCAGAATTCATGGACATCCGGGCCACAGTTGTTCTCGCTCGAAGCTCGAAAAAAAAGATACAAACTGCGCCGATACCGATGGAAAGACGGCTCGAAGATGATCGCATCGCGCCGTTCGTTCCTGGCGAAGGATTTCATCAACGAAATCACTGATCTAGAAAACGTTAACCGCTTGTGTCTAGATTTATTTTACGGTTACGGTGATTCGAATTTCTTTGTCTCGCACGAAATTATTGGGTTGGCAACTACAATAGCGCACGAAAGTATTCGTACACTCTTCAAACCTAAATAACTTTTTTAAGATTGGACGTCTTGACTTTTCTTGAGCAATTAGTTGCATTCATTTAACACGTTAAGCGCCACGCCAAATTTCTGTACCGTTCCGTTTAAGCCACGGTTAGCCGTTAGGCGGGCCGCTCGCCGATAGACGAATCAGAGTATAAACAGTCGGGTAACGTAACGCGTGCCGCGATAGCAGAACGAAAAATGTGTCGCCGGTTCGTAGTGACCGACGAGGCCTGCTTAACGTGTTAAACAGAGCTCTCAAAATCTAGGCTAGCATATCAGGGGACTTCAGGAAGCTACCTTTTATCAACCCCATTTTTCCCATTTTCGGCATTGATCGCCCCGAAATTTCAAAGGCTCGCCACGGCTGCAATTCGATTCCGATCGACCTGAAAATTGCCATACACTCTGACCGCGCGTCTAGGAACGTGTAGACAAAATTACAAAAAAATCGGAGACCTATAATTTTTCTTCAATTTTTCACGATTTTAAGAAGGGGGTTACCTTAAATATTTAGCAATATTTGGCAAATCTTTGATTACATATATTATTTATAAATAAATAATGCAGTACGCGGATCTGTCCATCGAATAATTCAGATATAATATTTGTAAATTGGAGAAGCGTCCACGATGATTGCATAAATCGTTTATAGAAACGAAGTTCTTCAAACTTCCTTCGACGGAGAATGCTGTTCACAGTTGTTACACTAAAAATGTTTATTTATTTTTTTAATATCACGTTTATTCCTTCGTTTTAAACTGAATTTCCACAAGAACAAGATTGATGTGCACGAGATGGAACGACCTGTTTCCAAAAGCACGTCTCTCTCTCCCTCTCCCTTCGATCTTGTCTTTCACCGCTGCATTATACAAAATGGCGTTCGCCCAAATAGGACGACCGCGATCGTCTACTAACGAGAACAAGGCTTGCATTTTACGATTGCTTGCGTTGAAATTCGATTTTACAAGTTTCCATTTCTTCAAGAGATCCTCGAAGCCTATAGAAACTGTCCCGGGAATATCATAAAATTGTCAAAGCGAAGAAAACCAGCGAACTGATAGTTGCGTGGCGGCTGCTGAAAGTGTGCGCTGGAGAGGGAAAGAAAAGGAAAGAAGGACGGGGGAGCATTTCAACCTGGAAGTTGAATTATCGAAAAACCGGTATCGAGGTAAAACGAAAGAGAATCTTATCTGTTCCTTTGCGAAAATGAAAAATATGTTAGCCTCTCTCTGACTGACACGAACGCGATCGACGAATCGACGACCGACTTCCCGGTTCTTTCGAAGGCAAGGTATCGCTCGACTCGTTTGGCATTATTAAAAATTCTATTTCTACGCGTCCGAGAAACTCGGAGCGGAACGGCACCGTAATCAAACAATCAGATCGTTTAACGACCCATCGATCAAGCGAACGATGAAATTCCGCGAATTCGCGTACGCGCACACTCGTGGCTTTTTTTTCTCTATCGGAAAGAGCGTGCTGCTTGATTATGCGCTCCACGTGCACTCACTCGAGTGCCTTCTTTCCGCTTAATGATTCCGCGTACACTCGGCGGCTCGCACCCCGCTAATAGTTTCTGCCCCAAATGTTCACCGTAATAAGGCCGATTAGCCAGGCTCCGCGCCATGGCACGACCCCATAGAAGGATTCCTGATTCCCGATTTTTCTCTCTCTTTCTCTCTCTCTCGCTCTTCGATTTCGAGAGGGACCGTTTTTAATATTCCGAGGAAGCGAAAGAAAAAAAAAAGGGAAATAGGTGTTGAACGACGGACGGCATTCGTTGCGACATTTTCAGTGACCCAATTTCGAACAATTTGCACGGTAGCATCGAACGACGAGAAATGCGAACTCGTTTAATCCGCCAGGCCCCGTTTTTTTTTTTTTTTTTTTTTTTTGAAGTAGGTATAACGCAGTTGCCGACCATTCTGCTTTATTTTCCATGTGTGTTCTTTTTCTGTCCATGTATGCGCCGCAGATGTGGCTCACGGTAACTTCACGCCAGAGGAAGCACCTACAACCGAGTCACCGATTCAGAGCGACGTTTTTGTCGAGAAAAATGGCGCCGCGGAGGGTGAGCTTCCGGTGTCCACGGCGAAACACGATGACCCGACGTACATGGCAGTCGTGATCGGAGTGCTAACTGCCGTGATACTCCTGCTGGCGGTCGCGATATTCCTGATCGTCTCCAGACACAGGCAACGGAAATGTTTCGCAAGTCCCATGACAGGGAAACCGCCCTCTCATCTCGGATCCACCTGCGCCACCGTCGAGAAGGGAGCTGCGCTAATGGCTTACACCTTGGAGGACGACGAAAGGTATTCCTTCAATTTTTCATTTTACAGTATTCTCTCCGTAACTGTCGAAAACATCTCTATCGTAACTGTCAACATTTTCTCTCCGCCCTCGGGGGATCCTCTTTGGAACCAGTCGACCGGTAGAAAGGATCGAATTACCCTTTTTAGACTTTCTATTTCACTATCATTGAAGTTATAGACTTCATAGGAATCGATTCAATAGATTTCTTCATTTAATCATATATGAGCCGTTTATTTTGAAAGTGGCGTAAGTCCATTTACAAAAAGAATCAAGTCAGTTACCATAATAGTTACATTTTTACAAGATCTTTTCATTCTGAGGCAACTTGTTACTAATATATTTAAAATCGTTAAGATTTTGTAATACGAAAATTTGCTGGTTGATGAAGCGATGAAAAAGTTTATTTTGAAAGTGGCGTAAGTCCCATTGTGAGAGTTTCAAATGGATATGGAAAATAATTATGCAATAAAATTTTATGAGATCCCAGCTTTATATTTAATTATCAAAGTAACAGTTGAATTATCAATGTGCAATGACTTTGTTTTAAACAATGGAACAGTGCCTGTCCACAGAAAATGCTATTTTTAAAAGGCTAAAAAATACTGATGGTGAAAGAGTAAATTTGTTTAAAGTATGTTGGATGAGATTTTTGAGAAGCGATTCATATAAGTTATTCTATAAAACGACAATGAACGAGGATGCATCATTCAATACATAGGATTTACTACCGTAACGGGGAAGACCGAAAAACTTTAAGAATATCCAGTTGGCATCACTATACAAAAAACCGAGACCACTCACAAACCTAAAATATAAGGACTTAATGGATTTATTACATTATATACCACCTGCACACCACAGTTATTTTAAATCCCTCCCGCGTACACAAACTGGAGAAGACTGAATAATAGTTAATAAAACTGTATTAATTTTAATGTAAAAATTATTTAACAAAGAATGAAAATTGAATATTTTTTTTGATTTTATAACATAAAAGTGTACACATTTATTTTAATTTCAAGGGAAATTTACTTTTCCTATGGACTTGTGCTTTCCTAAGAATTGAAAACGTCGTTTCACTGATTTTGAAAATGGCGTAAGTCCATTCATAGCCATCAAAAACATATTATTTCTTCAATAATGTTAATTATGCTAATTGGGATGATAAATTTGACACCTTTAGAAACCCAAAAATATTATTCTATTATATTATCGGTTAGCACATATTTTTAAATTTAATCCAACGCAAACTCTTCAATATCTCGATTCGAGCATAAATGGACTTAAGTCACTTTCAAAATAAACGGCTCATATTGTAATAATACAATATAAGGATAATAATACAAGCTCAATCTCAGGATAAATAATACAAGTGGACGTAAGTTGAATCTGTGTGCAAGAATAAACAAAAGAGACAGTCGACATTTTTACGGTTAATGATTCGTTTTTTGAGAAAATCGAATTTATAAATTTTGCAGTCGCGCGTCTGATCTCGGCTAACCTATTCTACTTCTCGCGATTGCTAGGGAACACAACTGGAGACTCGCGCTTTTACGATTAACACGTTCCGTGTCACGTGTATCACCGCTGGTATACGATTACATATTTATTTAACAGATTATGGTACGAGGTGAAAACTTTAGTTTTTAGTAATTAACAATTTTGTTCAATAACGCTGATCATTTTTATAAATGAAACACATGAAACTTGTTCGAAGCATGCAAAATTCTCGTGGCATTCAACGTGTTAATACGCTAAAAAGATATATTTTATAGTAACTTTACAATTGAAACATATATAACCCAGATCAGAAGAATGAGACATTGTAAAAAATGTACTATAAAATAAAGCAAATAAATTCGTAATAATTTATAAATCTTTGTAATATATATAATGGCCTGTATGAAAAGTCGAGCAAAAGTAGCCTGGCAGGGAACGTGTTAATGATTCGTTTTTTGAGAAAATCGAATTTATAAATCTGCAGTTACGCATCTGATCTCGGCTAACCAATACTACTTCTCGAGATTGCTAGGAAACGCATATGGAGTCTCGCGCTTTTACGGTTAATGATTTGTTTTTTGAGAAAATCAAATTTATAAATCTGCAGTTACGTGTCTGATCTCGGCTAACCAATACTACTTTTCGAGATTGCTAGGACACGCAAAGGGAGTGTCTCGCACTTTCATTGATGAACTACGTGAATGTAACGAGGACTAGCATCGCTTCAGAAAAATCGCTAGGATTTAAATTCATGAAAAATTCAACTAATGAATTATTTTAACATCGATCGAATATAAAATTAAACCTAGTATTTATCAATTTTTTCAAATATTTGAAGACATTTCTTGCATACCCGTGAATCAATCAGTTGTTCTTCGTGTGACATTTTATTTATTCATTGTAATCACCAAAAATTACTAATTAATATTATAATGTTTTAGATCCAGGTTGTTATTATAAAAGAACATACGATCACGTTTAAAGATAATTTGTTCTTCATTTAAAATGATCGTAACTATGTACGTCTCTTTTGAATTTACAACAAAAGAAGACAGATGATAATTTGAAATAGTAGGTTAAAAGATGGTAAGCTAAATAATCTGAATTCTATTTAATGGAAGCAGGAACAATTAAATTTACATGAACAATAGGTACACAGACGAAACCCCGGCCATAGATTTAATTACATAAAACGATTCAAAGATTCGAAAAAAAAACAAATGGTTCCTCGTAAAAAAGAAGTATTTCGCGGACATGTTTTCTGTTTTTGCAAGCGGTGGACCGCACCGTCAGCCATATTGTGCATTTACGTTTACGTTGCAGTTTAGTTGGTCAAAGCAGTCGCCCGGAAAACGAAAGATCCGAGTGCAACTCTCGGTTCTTTTCTCTGCCCAGTTGAAAAGCAACAAAAAGATTCCAAAAAATATCGACAAAAACATTTCATTTTGAAATACTTTCATTCAACGTTTCAACGTCAGCCGTGGCTAATTTATATTTTTCATGTTGCTAACAAATTAAATTAATTCCGTAATGAATTCTTCGAAGAATAATACGAATGGTTTGGTGTAATATTTTTTTAAAAAATTTGCACTGTTTCGTAATCGCAATTTCGATATATTTCTTGTTGGTATAAGAAAGTGGATGATAGCGTATCTGTGTGCTGAAGCTATCGCGTGTGTGTGAAAGGAAACGACGGGGATATAATGGATTTGCGGCTTTTCCTACTCTAGTAAATATTGTTGATAATAATATTAGCTTTCGAGATAAATCTACGGTTTCGTGTCAATTTCGTGTTAACTGTTATGATATGAAAGATCATTTTGTATACCTGTACTTCACAACGGGAACTGTATACACAATCGCACTCAAATATTTGAACGTTATCGGTAGTGCCGATATTGTACTTTTACTGTAACGCAATATTTTCAAAATTAAATATCACGTTTCTGGAAAGCAAATGATTCCGATGTCCACGTATATTGAATGACTACGTTGTCGTTGTAGCTGTATGTACTTTTCATTTTACATTTGCACAGACAATACGTCCAAGACTGAAATGAAGTCCTTCAATTAGTTTCATTTACATAGCATAACTTCTTCAGAGATTTTAACTAAACCTGTATGACAAAGATAGTGGCCATAAGAACTTTTATATCCTACGAACATTATATTTTTCATATCCTATAGTGGTGAGATCCTACATAGTTAGATAGTAATTTATAGACTGTGGTACTTTGTGCAAAATCAAGTATCCTCGAGAAATTTTAAATTCATTCTTATAGAGATTCTACTAAAAACGTGTGTACAGTTACTCGCATAGTTACGTACAGGGATTTGAATTAATTTTCTTAAACATATTAAATATTATTGACATTTAATTTTTTATTTTTAATATCCAGAAAAATTATTCTTGCCATAAACTTAAAGTTTCAGTTTTGTTAATTAAGTTAGATAGGTTAGAATGGAATTGTAGGAATGAACGTATAAAGGATCTAATATCAAAACATTTAAGTTTATTTTATTTTTAAGATCTATAAAAGTTAGAGAGATCATTCTTGCGATAAACTTGAAGTTTCAGTTGTGTTAATTAAGTAAAATTGTTTCGAATGGAATTGCAAGAGTAAACGTACGAAAGCTCTAATAACAAGATCTACAAATCTCTTTTGTTCTTAAGATTTAGAAAGATTAGAGAGACCATTCTTGCGACAGACTTGAAGTTTCAGTTGTGTTAATTAAGTTACATTGTTTCGAGTGGAATTGCAAGAGTGAACGTACGAAAGCTCTAATAACAAGGTGTACAAATCTCTTTTGTTCTTAAGACTTAGAAAGATTAGAGAGACCATTCTTGCGACAGACTTGAAATATCAGTTCTGTTAATTATGTTAAATTGTTTCGAGTTGAATCGCAGGGGTGAACGTATCAAGGAGCGTTCAAACGTTAATGCGCGCCAATGCTTGGGAATTGCAAAGGTCTTGCGATTGCAAAAATTTGCTAATAGGCGACGTCGCGTCTCTTGACATCCCTCCTCAACTTTCGAAGCATTCACGGTGCTCGGCGACGACGGAAGCCACCTTCCAATAAACTTTCTATCCGCCGTGCTCGTTAGTGGATGTCCAATAACGTCCAATAACGGACATCCTCGGGCAATATATCGAGTTTGTATGGCACGAATGTCTCCAGACGAGATCCTCGATCCGTCGTAACATGGCCGCGCGTCGCGCACGTTTCCCCGTTGATCTTCAACGTTGCCGCTGCTTTGTACAACCCGATATCCCCGTTCCAAGGGAGCATCCCTAAAAAAGGGAGAACGGCGCATTTTCGACTACACGTTTCAGCCACCTCTTTGACGAATATCTAACATGCACTCGTGCTGAACGACGTAACTTCCATGCAGAAACGAGTACCCACTCGAAAAATTATGCAGTTCCGCGGCTACAAAACGCGCTTTAAGGTCCGACATTTTTTGATGTCGCTGCGTCATACGTATTCCCGCTTTGCATGGTTTCACTATTATTCTTTTAAACGACTCATAAACTACCGCCGCTTCGCGCGCAGCTATAAACCTAGACAAAACGCAGGTGACAACAATCACATTCGAAGGCGGGCCATTTAGAAATTTAGTAACGCTCGGCTGTTCGCTATACCGTGGGACCCGTAAAACGAGCGTTATGTATGTCGGCATGTTATAATTTTTTAGAAACTATATAAATTGATAATCCCTGTGACCCATCGCGAATGCAATCTCGTTACGAGTCGTCGGGGAGGAATTCTTTCGCTGTATTATGTGAGAGGATTCGTGTTGTATTTGCACTGATTGCGACAAAATTCTTGTCTATGTTATTTTTTTTCGCAAATATTTTGTACGCGTTAACTTGATCCAATGAGAATAATTCGATTTAACAATATATCGTTTCACTTTTGCTTCACTGAAGCGACATAATGCGTGAAACTATTTCAAGGAATGTTGAACGTTGTTTAGAGCGAGCGTGAAGATCGTGAACATCCGCGGCCTAATAGAGACGAACGATTTAAAAATGCGACAGCTTTGTACCATTCAATAACGAATTTCGCGTATTCAGAACCGACACAACGGTACTAGATCAATTCGAAACACGATCGTTACATTATTTTCAACATATTATTTGACGAAGCACAGAAAACGTTTAGCTTCCCGAAAAGTCCGCGGTCCGCTCGCGACGAATAAATGAAGCGGAGTCTTGATAGCGCAAAGTCCACTGATAATTACCAAGATAAAGTTATCCACGGTACGGAGTACAGCGTTGAAAGGCTAATTTCGGAAATAGCTGGACGAACTGAAGCCGTTTGAATAAATACGGCTAGATTCGAATCGCGATCCGTCGCCCGACGGTGGTTATTTCTTTTTTGTACACCGGCGCATAGTTACCAGTCAGTTAAGCAGAAATTCTCGGCGAGTCGTCACGGTAAAGAGATAGATACTGTGAAATATGAAATATTTCCGCGTGTCGGGGGAATTCAGTTCCCGGGGCCGGAAGCATTTTCCAACTTCCATCCGCGGTCCCGGACGATATTAACGCGGATTCCCGCAGTGGTTGACGGTCGGAAACGAGTTCGTTTCTTCTTTCTGTCGCTAGATACGCTGGCGGTTCGTTGCCGACGTTGCCCCGGGACCTGGGCAATCGTCTCCTGGACATCGTGAAGCTCGACGACTACCAAGAACCGTACCAGGCACTAAAGTACGCCCCGTACTACAGCTGCAGTACCGTTGTTATGGAGATGCAAGACATGATGCTGAACAACAAGAGCACCAACATCAATCACTCAGGTATGCCGCGTTCGTGCACGCCGTTGCCGCCGCGCCGGACCGGTGTTGTTTTACACGCATATACGAGAGCGCGCGCGCGCGCGTACTCACGTGGCGCTCGTATATTTATACCGGTATACACATTAAACGGTTGCACCACGAGTATACAGAGAAATCCTTCGGTAGTATACGTACGCGTGTACCAAACAACAAAGCGTTCGCCTGACCGCAATCAATACATCGCGTGCCCCCCGTTATCCCGCTTCTGGTCCGTGCCCGTTCCTCCTTTGCTATATCATCCACAGCGGTGTACGCGAACGGTGCAGTTGACACATCGTACGATTATGCGGTACCGGAACTCGGCACGGTACCCCTGCTCAACCAGGACGGCACAGGACGAGGCCCTGCCGTTTCCAGCAACGCCACAGACCAGGACAGCCTCTTCTCCAAGACCTCAGCCCGCGCCAACAAGACGGAAGACAAAAAGGTACGCGATGAACGTTTATCGAACGACCGAACCTTCGGGCACAGGCCCGCTAGTCGGCATCTTTGCGCTGAACCTACCATTAGTACTGTGCCTGTTCAGACGGCGAATAGCGTCTTAACCCTTTAAGCGCTATGAACCCATATACAGTCCGCGACAATAGAATAGCACACCCCGTAAAATTTGTTAATTCTTATTTATTAAAGTATAAAAATATAATTTTGAATATGTAGACAGGTACACATAAGTGTTGAACACCAAATAGCGCTAAGTTTCTATATACAAGGATGGTCCTTTTTGTTTCATCTGCAAAAATGTATATATCTTGATAAACCGGTGCGACAAAATAATAGCACATTATTGCAATTAATTAACATTTATGCGTACATACGAAGGGAACTTAATATTTAATATTTTGTAGATCCTCCAGAGTTTTTTATAACCGAAATTATTCGCTTTGGAATCGACTTGAATAATTGTTTAATCCTTTTCTGCTTCATTCGTTCCCATTCGAGTGCAATGCACTCTTTTAATTCGTTTACGTTATTAAACTGTTTCCCTTTAGCATAAACTGCTCTAGCAAGGTCTCCCTAACAGTTTTCTATAATATTCAAGTCAGGGGAACGAGCTGGCCATTGCAAGACTTGAATATTTTCCGTCTCGAACAATGCTTTCACAACCTTTGCGGTGTGAACCGTTGCATTATCCTGCTGGAATATGTGTTTTTCCCCGGAAATTCTGGTTGCGTGTGTGGTTATTTGTTCACGGATTAACATTTGATATTTCACGCTGTTCATTTTTCCACTGATAAAATTAATATCCGTCTTTCCATGGTAGCCGATACCGGCCCACATCATGACTCCTCCGCCACCCATCTGACGACGGATCAAAAACATTTTTTCTTTACGTAAGTCGTGGTAATAATAATTCCACCCGTCAGGTCCATCGAGATTAAACTTCTTTTCGTCGGTGAACATGACTTTTCTCCACTTCTTCATCCAGTGAGCATGTTGCTCTGCGAACTGCAGCCTTGCCTTCTTATGCACTTCGGTTAGAGGCGGTTTTTTTTAAGCTTCCTTCGCTGCAGGTGCTTAGATCTTTCCAGAACATGTTGCACATTTTTGACGTTTGTTTGTACGCCTGCTGTTTCAGCAATCTGCCTGGTAGTCATTGGTACATTCGATGCTGCCCTTAGAATAGCACGTTTCTCTCGTGCTGATAGTGTCGCAAGTCGTCCAGGACGTTTTGTATTACCGTATTTCTCGGGGTTTTTCAAATAATTCATGACAACCTTCCGGCTTCTATGAATTACTTTCGCAATCTTTGAAATAGAAACATTTTCTTTAGATAGTGTCATAATTGTTTTCATTTCACTATCTGTTAACTTCTTTCCACGACCCATTTTTTTAGAAGTTTTCCGCAATAATTCACCACGCTATATATCAAATACTTAGCCACCTTCCTTTGCTCGTGTTCAACTGAGAAGTGAGAGTGTAGCATGTGTACTATTATTTTGTCGGATTACGTTTCCATGAAATCTACCAAAACAACGATTCTAAGAATTTAGGGGCAGTGTTTACGTGTCAAAGTCCAGAATGGAAAATACATCTATAAGAGAGTATTGGTTTACTGATAAAGTTATAAAAACTGACATTTTTTCAAAACTAATGAGCAGAGTTAGATATGAATTATTGCTAAAAATGTTGCATTTTAATAATAACAATAATATCAACTCGCACGATCCGTTGATAAAAATAAGACCGGTGATTACTGAACTTAGAAACTCATTTTCTAAATTATTTTATCCATATGAATATTTATGCATAGACGAAAGTCTTTTACTTTATAAAGGAAGATTATTTTTTACATGATATATTTGTGTACGCACGGCAGAACTGTCAATATCTTGAACGTGTACGCATCTGAGAACAGTCAGAACTTTCAACTTGTACATATCTTAGAACATTTAGAACTTTCAACTTGTACATATCTCAGAACATTTAGAACTTTCAACTTGTACATATCTTAGAACAATAATTTAAACAAACATAATTTCGACATTATTCTAATTGGTAGAAATTACATGAACAACTAGAAAACACATTTTTGAAAACATTTTTATTTCAACTCGAGATGAAGATTTGAAATATGTGTTTTGCAGACTTGCATTAGACACATGCATGCTGAAAATTTCATCGAAATCGATCGACGCGGAAAAAAACGACACGCGTAGAAAGATGTAAGAATTTGTGCAATTTAAGGAGAAAGTGACCTTGAACCGTGAAAATTGTCGATTTTCACCATTTTCGATGGCACGTAGCTCGCACATACCTCGATCGATTTCAATGAATTTTTCTGCATATGTGTAACTATCGTAGATGTACAAGATGCGTCTTTAGAATTCTTAATACATGGCTCGTATAAAAAATATTTTAAATGTTCCTGTTTTATTTGTCATATAATTCATAGCAATTACAACTTCTTCAAAATCCCTCTCGCATCTCATTTAGTAAATCAATGCATCTAATTGCTCAAGAAAAATCAAGACGTATAGTTCCTTCTTAAAAAAATTATTTAAATTTAAAGATTGTCCAAATACTTTCGTGTGTCACTATATATGGTCTTTTAAAAACGACAAGATTCAATTTATTTGAATTTTATACCATCAATATTGAATCGATTTCTATGAACGCAATTTTATAACTTCAATAACTATGATAAAAAGATCTTAAAAGGTTGTTTGACCAACTGTCGTAGGTTTAGTGTCGAATATTGGAGTCGAAAATTATTATTGATCATTTTATTGGGAGAAAGGCGAGTAGCCCAGAAATATTCTGTAAAATGCTCAATTGTCCTTGTATTTGTTTTTATTTATTTGTAATTAACCCTTTGCATTCGAAGCAATTTGAATTCTACATTTAGCAACATTTTTCTTTACCAATTTGCGATATGACGCATCGTTTTCGAATGATTAACGAACCAATTAGAGAGCGGCTACACTAGACGTATTTCGGCTCGGCGGTCGACAATGCTACGCTCAGCGAAATCTGTTGCTTTCCTCTGATTGGTCCATGTTATTTTATTAATAACTCGAAAACGAAATGTTAAATCGCGAATTGGCAAAGAAAATGCTGCTACATGCAGGATGTTCCAGTACATATTAGCACTTCATCATCTGCATTGTTTTAGAAGGTATGAAATAACTTTATTCGCCTAAGTTTTGCAATATAAAAAATACTACAATATGGCGGTAACAGTATTTTCGACAGTTGTACTATCCGATAGATTCGAATGGTCTTACATCAGTCGATGAGTGTCTAAAATGATCAAAAGAGTATCTTTGAACCTGAATCATTTGGGTATTGCTTGATGGGTCAAAGAATCGTATTAAAAAAAATGAGCATTCAAATAAATAAATAAACGAATAAATATTTTCCTTAAAGAAATTATTAACACCAGAGCTACCCAACAATAAATCCAACAATATATTAAACTTTATACAATTTTTATCGTAGTATGTGCTTCATTGAACAAATACATGCGAAAATTTCTGATGAAAACATTTTTATAACTTCAATAATTGCAAAAGAAAACATTCGGAATTAGTGTTAACCCTTTTGCGCTCGAAGCAATTCTTTTCCATGATTAAAACAGCATTTTTACCTATAATAGCTCCTTTATACATAGTTTATTTCCTTTCGCACATATGAAATTAATTACTACTATTCGTACTTAGTACATTAAAATTTTCATCGATTCCAGAACTGTATGGCAATTTTTAGTAGCGCCTCAGAGGCGCCATTCCAGTCTTAAGGATTAATAATCTTCTCTTTAAGAGCAAGAAGCAACAGCTATTGTAGCCGCGAAGAAGTTCGAAGGGAAAAGGGTTAATCCAATGACTGATCTCGCGCTTAGGGTGTCTACCAATATTCCCTACCCAACACGCTGTTGTTGACACCAGCTTGCTCTAGTTGGCTCAACCTTACTCTCGTCTGCTTCAGTTTGTTCTACATCGTTCCCACTCGCCCTTACGGTGCACTTTAACCTGCTCCAACCAATCCCATTCTGCTCTACTCAGTTCTAACATGTGCCAACTCCATCGATCCACCCTAATCTGCATTCCTCAAGAATAATACGAAAAGGTTCGATCACCTGTTCGATATTTGTTTCAGCAGAGTCCAGAAATATCGTGAATTTTCTTCAAATATATGCACCAATTCCGTACTTATTCAGCTGCCAAATTACAAAATTTAAATTATTTATATAAATAATTAAACTGGCGCGATCAAAGGTACTTTCGTCGAGCTGCTGCTGAAATATTAGAGTATTCGAACGGTGTGCGTGTACCGGGCGCTTTGCTATAATATTTTCCAGGTTTGATTGATTTTTAAATAATAATTGCAACGCATGTCCGGCGTTGACATCCCGACAAATTGCCACTCGTATTTTAAATAAATAAAGAGATTTAATTTTAAACAGATTGAAAACCCGTTGAAATTTCCGAACATACAATTATTCATCAAAGCTTTCACGCTCACTGAATACTTCAAACGCTTTCGGCTCGAGCGCAAAACGACACTTTAATTGGTTCAATCTTTTTCTACGCGTACAATCTAATTCGTTCGCGCGGCACGAACTTTCCAGCGAGGACGACAAGCGTGGAAACGTGAAAATATATACCACCGACAAAGACGGTGCTTAACAAGGAAGAAAAATAATCGCGACGTCCGATCAAGAATAAAATAAACGAACGAGAAAAGCGTAGGAGGAGCTCGGCTACGTTATCGCACGATCTATAAATAATGACCAATCCCTGGTAAAACGTACCCGTAGTTCCGTAGTAACCATTAAACGTTTCCCCTATTCGTCGAGAGAAGGTTCGCAATTAATAATTTAAATCAATATGGCGGAACGATTGCAGACGGGTTCGGGGCGGGTATATCTCCCGTGGGTACAGTGCTTTGAAAATTTCATCCCGATTTAAGATTTCCGTGAAAGAATTACATCCCTCTCCTACAAATTCTGCCGTAAACGCCTTGTTGTTTAGTCCCGTTTTCGAAATGTTCCCTTGTTCCGAACATTTTCCCCTTTTCGAAGCAACACAGTTGGGAACTGGTCGCTGTCCCCGGTTTTTACTAAAAATAAATTTTAGAAATAATATCCTACAGCTATTTTTAGGTCCCTGTTTTTAAAATTCATTAAATTAAATTTCGAGTCAGCGCCACTATGTGTATACAAAAAGTTCAAAACGATGATTTCTGATACAATATCTTGCAGAACCATAGCTCTTTTTCCATAAAGTTCCCTTTGTTCCCTTTTTAAGGCAACATAATTGAAAATTGGTCGCTGTCCTCGGTTTTTACTAAAAGTAAATTTTAGAAATAATATCCTACAGCTAGTGTAATTTTTCTTACAATAAACCTCCCTTCTTTTCACTATTTTCTATTTCTAATGCAACGCCATTTCAAAGTGGTCGCTGTCTTTTAAATTCATTAAATTAAATTTCGAGTCAGCGTCATTATGTGTATACAAAAAGTTCAAAAAGATAATTTCTGATATAATATCTTGCAGAAATGTAGCTCTTTTTTCGAAAAGCTCCCTTATTTGAACCACTTTTTCCTTTTTTAAGCAACGTAATGTAGAATCGATCGCTGGTCTCGATTTTACTGATACATAATTTTCGAAAAGATATCCTGTTACCTATTATACTCCGTTTTTCAAAAAGCTCTCTTGTTTGCGCCATTAGTGTCCTGTTTAACGCAACGCACTTTCAATCTGGGCGCCATCCTTGACATTCGTCAAGCTCTCTTCAAAGAAATGCCACTGTAATACAAAAAGATAATTCTAGATGTAAGACGACGATAATAGAATAAACGTCTTTGTCCTCGTTAACGCCTGTAGCACGTGCACGCGAGCCCAACCTTGGCATTCTAAACACCTAGGCTATCCTTCTGTGGCTTCAAGGAACGAACGGCCACGGAAAAAGCGTTAGATACCTTCATTGTCTTCAAATGAAGTACTTTCGTTTCCTATTCGAAACATGAATGATTACCTTTTGTTTCTTTACCGTTATCATGATAATGTTCCGGTCTTCCAAAAGTAATAGCGAGACCAACTAAGAATAGAATCATTTGCTTACGATCAACCTTTGTGCGCGCAACATACAATACTTTGAGAGATAATTAAATTTGTAAATGCAAATCGTAATTGAATTTCGAGAAGTGTGAAAATACGTGGTTACAGCTGTGAGCAATAGAAAAATGGCCTTCAACCCCTTGCCCTATTGTGACGAGTCAGACTCGTGCCGAAGATTTTAAACAAAGTCTAACAAATACAAATTTCAGGCTTTTCTTTTACGACGAAATAAAGTTTTACTCTTTTTTAATGAATATTTAAGCATTGAAATACATGTAGCTGTGTAAAACGTATGAATAATCTCTTCTTTTCGGTAACATTTTTGGTGAAGATGTTAGAATAACTGTGGAGCCAAAGAAATACTCTATTTATTTACTGTTAATCAATTTTTAAACAAAGTCTAACAAATATAAATGCGGTGCCTTCCTTTTTCAACCAAATGCAATGTTATTTGTTTTTTAATCGATATTTCAGCGTTGAAGTAAACGCAGCCGTACAAGAAATGTAAATTTTCTTTTTCTTATAATAACTATAGTGGCGAAGAAAGTGGCAAGGGGTTAAGCGTTACGAAAATTTGAAACGTTACCACATGTTTGTAACAGGTAGGTAACAGTGTGTCTTTCCCAAATTCAACCTGTTTAAATGTAATACTTGTAAAAGCATGTGATACTATTGAAAATTCTAGTAAAAAGTGGAAGAGACACGGTTAACCGTACGAGAAACAGAAAAATGGTCGCCGAGTGTCGCGCGAACTGCAACCGTTCTTAAATTTCATATGTCTCAGGAAACGGTAGTATTTTTATAGTAAAATAAACAGACCTCTATCAGGAATATCAGAGTACCGTGGCACAGGCTCCTGTGGGATGAGCGAAAAGGTAGAAGAAGGTAAAAGTGGAAGAGAAGTACGTACGGTCGACGTCAAACGCGCGAGACGTTCCCCAGGGCTCCCTTTCGCATAAAAAATTACTAGATTACGACTAAAGGTCAATAGAAGAGCACCAGATCGATAGCAAGCCTTCTTCGAATTGGTCAATACTCTGTCGAGACCGATCTCTGGCGATGTCGCTATGCATATCGATACTTTCCACCGTAAAGGAGAAGTTGCAGTCGTATTCTTCGTACTATGCACAAGAGAAGACTCGCTGAAATGTATTTACAAATTTCACTGCGATACAGCTTCTTTTTATTCGGAATTTGCTGAAACCATTTGCGAAGAACGGTTGCATTTTACTCAAGTTCTCTGAACGCTAATGCTTGTTACCTAATGAAAACGATGCAATTAACACATTGAACGCCGGCGACATATTAGCTATTCAATTAACACTTTACCGACCGGAAGCCTATTAGTAGGCTTTTCGATATTCGCGCTGTATCAAAATGAAGCTTAAAATTCTATTTTTACAATCCAATTTGTAACAACATTATTGGACAATATTATTGGGGATGCATTGTTGATCTGCAATAAAAATTGCTGTCAGCGTTGAAAGACCCATTAAAAAGTTTTCAGTCATGGATCATGGGCCTTACAAAAAATGTTGCTTATGTTTGTTTAAAATATAGATACAGTATAAGTAACCTGTTGCACTGGAAGCAATTTGAAAATAATCAAGACATTTCATTTACTACTTTCTTTAGATTTTGTGCAGTTTTTATTACAATATTAGAGATTGTATAAAAGAGTCCGTTTAATTGGTTTCTATAAAGACAATTCTATAATTTCAATAATCGTAAAATAAAATGTCTGAAACAATTATGTAAACCGTTGTGGTAGGTTTAATATTAAAGCTGGAATCGCGACTGATCACTAACCATTTGATTGGGTGAAATGCGAATCGTCCAAGGAAATACTATAAAAATTTTCCTTATGTTTGTTTAAAATATAGATACAGTGTAAGTAACCTGTTGCACTGGAAGCAATTTGAAAATAATCAAGACATTTCATTTACTACTTTATTTAGATTTTCTACGATTATCATTGCAATATTACAGATTGACTAAAAGAGCCTATTGAATTGATTTCTATGAAGGCAACTTTATAACTTCAATAATTTGTAAAATGAAAAATTTGAAACAGGTCCTTCAACTAGTAGGTTTACTGTTAATATAAATTATCATTTAAAAACAAATAAAGGAGTATGTTTCTGAATCGAAATGGGTGCACATTTTGTACGTTCAATGAGACGAAATACGTGTTAACAGTTGTGTAAAAGATTTAACATGTAACCTTACGTTTCACTTTAATCGTACGTTTCTACATATTTAATAATTCTAAATAATATTCTTTTGCTTCTAAACGCGATGGACATTAAAAGTGCTAAACAAAACTAGCTGGTTCTTAATTCTTAGTAAAAATGACACACATGCGTTTATTGTAATTTTACATGACACTGGTGATATTGGGAACACTAATAAATTAACACATTGAGCGCCGGCGACATATGAGCCATTTAATTAATTATCAGCTCATTTGCTTGTTTTTGAACAACGAGTAGCTAAGGAAAATATTTAAAACCTTACACAGTTTCGTAAAATCGTACATCTTCATTGAATATTTAATAAAAACAAAATCGTTCAAGCTTTCGCATTCAATTCGAGCGGCAGACTTACAAAAGGGGGGTCGCGGGGCCGGCGCTCAACGTGTTAAATTTACTTAGATCCCGTGTACAAGTTTGATTCATATTCTCGAATAAACGAATGTGTATAATTATTTCCGATGCAAGCACCTTTACAATTTTAATAATTACGAAATACAGAACCTCGAAAACGGTCACTTGACCGCGCGCGCGTGGAGTTAGTATTAATCCCTCGCGCACTCGTTAAAAAACTCGCCTGGTTTTCTCTTTTCGAGATCATACATTTTTTCCTTTCTATATGACATTCAGAAAAACGAAGGACGAACGAGGATTGAAACATAGAGCAAAAATGGTGAAAAAAAAAGTGGGGGAAAAGAAGAGAAGGAAGGATCGTGGAAGCATCGCAAGCATTCTCGCGAAGGCGCGCGTAGGCGTGTTAAATTAGTCTACGAAAGTATAAACACAGACTGTATAATTAAGGTTCCGGCTAACCGAGCGAGCGACCGCGCATCAAAATAATGACGCTGGCCACAAGCAGGATGCACAATAATAATGTGTACCGCGAAAACTTACCGGCCGGCAAACAAATAAAGTATCGCGTATTCGGCACCGCTTCCGCACAATCTGCAGAATCATTCGATTGATCGATTCGCCGATACATAAACGAACCGCCGTCAACGGGATATGCGTTGAACCCTTTCACGGATACCCTCGGAGCAACCCTCGTGGAATGTATCATCATTACGCGGTCCGGTGCCTTCCGGGCCAGTTCGCTCTGTTAATTGCGGAGAGAAAGCGCATCGTGTAATCACGTTTGCAATCCTATCCACCGTCCTGCTTCACCCTGTCCCCCGTCCGATGGCCAGGTTGCTCCCTGTGTGTTCCTCTGCTCTCTCCCTCTCTCTTTCTCTCTCCCTCTCTGTCAACTCGCGTGCCGACATCGCAGGAATATTACGCGATTCGGCAACCTGCGCCTAAATCGCGCCGCCGCGCCGCGATCTGCCGGAATAAAAATACGCCGCGCCAAATTTGTAGCCTCCCAGTGATTTATCTCCTCCCGGCTTGCACGCAGAGGCCGACGTGTATTTTTCGAGAATACCGACGAACACGTCGCGCGAATTTCCCAGGGCATAGCGGCTCGCGCGGTGCCATCAAGCTTTAAATCAACGACTTCCGCCGCGAGGGAGGAAGCTCAACCAATCTGCACGAAAATTCGAATCTTTCACTTGCGAACGTCAATCTAACGGTTAACTTGTTGAGGGTTCCGTACTTGGTTTGCGAGATTAGCTGCGGAACGCTGGGACCTTTTACTTTTTCAGAAAGGATTTTGAACATTTTTGAATTGTATTTTTCGGCACTAAACTTGCCACAGTCAGTGAAATTACTGGTTTCAGAAATTTCGTTGTGCTATTATTTAAGTTATACAGTTGCCTTTGTAGGGATCGCTTCAATAGATATTCACTCGTATATTTTAATAAATATTGCATCAAGTCCGAATAAATTAACCCCTTGCTATATTAGGACGAATCAAACTTGTGGTAAAGATTTTAAACGAAGTCTCACAAATATAATTATTATACTTTCCTTTTAGGACGAAATCAAATTTAATTGTTTTGTAAATCGTATTTAACCCCTTGGTCTACGATTTATTTTACAATAACAGTGACTAGACTTTCTTTGTCCTTCGCAGAACGACAAAAAGAAAAGACAAATTTGTAGTTAGTGCGTGCCTAGCTATTCTCCAATGACCTTATATGATCAACTATTAAATAAAATGTTCTTTCCGTTTAAAGAAAATTAAAGAAGTACATGTTTAGAAGATTCAGTTCAAAATCTTGATCAAGAGTCTGACTCGTTGTTGTAGGGCAAGGGGTTAAGTATTGAAGTGAATGTAATAAAAAATATAAATTGTCTTTTCTCTTTTGTAAAAGTTTTAGCGATGAAGATGCTATAACACCTTTAGTTGCAAAGCTGATGGTTTGGCAAGGTGTTAAATCTTATCTCTATAAAATAATATACTAAGCAATTTTAACCCTTTGCGCTCAAAGCAATGATAATTCCTAAATCGAGATATATTTTTACTTGAAATAGTTCCATTGTATATGGTTCATCTCTCTCGTGCATATAAAATTTATTACTATTACTCATACGTGTAACAATTAAATTTTTACCGTTTTTTTTTAAATACGAGCATAGTGACGCAAAAGTTATTTTGAATAATAGTGCTAAAGGTTAACACTAAACCTACCATAACGGATCGTATCGACCCTTTTCAGATTTTTATTTTACAATCAACAAAGTTGTGAAATTGTCTTCGCAGGAACCAAGTCGATTCATTTACTGTAACAATTTTCAAGATAATTTGAATAAACTTGAATTAAGATAATCTAGTGCAAATGAATATAATATGAACGTTTATGATATTGCAGAATATAGTACTTGCTTGTAATCACTCGAGATACGTACCAATTGAAAACAATCGTATTTGTAATCGAGAATTAAAAGTCGTTGAAACATTAATGTAATAGATTACTGTTCATAAATGTATGTATAACTAAATTTTATTTATTTAATTTTTAATATAAAAACCAAAGCATTTTATGACAGAATATTTCTATTGTATAAATTTACTTCCTTTTATGCATACGAAGTTTATTACAACACTTAAATTTTTAGCAATTTCTTTGATACAAGTATAACGGAGTAAAAATTGTTTGAAACAAGAGTGTGGAAATTTTTAGTGATGTTTTCGTATCACCGTTTGAGTTTCATGAGTTAGTTCAGACGTCATACTAACAGTTAGCTACGAAATCATTCTTCAAGCTGAAATAGTTGGAAAAATAAGCGCAACTAAACCTTAGAATCGTATAAATTTTATTAAAACGATTTATTTCAATTGATTTTCTTTATTCGACAAATAAAACAACTTGAATAACTTTATTGTCGTTAAGTCTTGAATGTAATGTACATTTTTCACAGTAATTTCTTGAAATCAATATTGCTCAACAAACTTGTAAGATGCACATTTTATCGAGGTTGTCCTATTCGAAAGGAATTTCTGTGAATTGGGTTCAAAGAAGAAGAAATTGAGAACGAGTCTGTAGAACGAGACTGAAATGAAATTTCTTCATATAGAATCGCAGGTTTCAAACTGAATAACTTTGTGTCTAGAATATCGATCTCCTAAGTAGTGGTACTTTCACTCTTGCAGCTTCTCCAAACCGGCAAGGAGCTATTCAGAGCGTCGTCGAATTGCTTCCTCTAAGCCTAATATTCGAAAATGACTGCCTTCTACTTCAGAAATCCAGAATCGATAGATACTCTACTGGCAGCTCGATCTCCTCTTTGCCAGGAAGGCTCTTACATATTCACCCGGACGAAGGGGTTTCGAAATGGTCGCGCGATTTCCGCAGTATGCTGCTAGATTGACTTCAACACAATGCCGAGAAAGTGTTCGGTTACGTTGATGTTCGTGATTTACCGGAAATTTATATTATTGAACGTGAAGAAGGAACGACATGATAAATCCTCGAAGGGAAGGCAAACAAGATAAAACTTGATCCGATTAACACTAAATCTGTTGAGTATTAAAATTAATTAGTTTGTATTATTTAATAAAAGTGGCAAGTTTTGATTTCATTAAATCTTGTACAATTTTTATTACATAATTGAACAAAGCAATTTATCGGATCGAGTCCTGCAAAGGCAATTTTATAACTTTGGTAATTGTAAAATAAAATGTCTGAAACAATTATGTGAACCATTCTGGTAGGTTTAATATTAAAGCTGGAATCGCGACTGATCACAAACCATTTGATTGGGTGAAATGCGAATCGTCCAAGGAAATACTATAAAAATTTTCCTTATGTTTGTTTAAAATATAGATATGACGTAAATAACCCGTTGCATTGGAAGCAATTTGAAAATAATCAAGACATTTCATTTACTACTTTCTTTAGATTTTGTGCAATTTTTATTACAATATTAGAGATTATATAAAAGAGTCTGTTTAATTTATTCTTATAAAGACAATTCTATAATTTCAATAATCGTAAAATAAAATGTCTGAAACAATTACGTGAACCATTGTGGTAGGTTTAATATTAAAGCTGGAATCGCGACTGATCACTAACCATTTGATTGGGTGAAATGCGAATCGTCCAAGAAAATACTATAAAAATTTTCCGTATGTTTGTTTAAAATATAGATACAGTGTAAATAACCTGTTGCACTGAAAGCAATTTGAAAATAATCAAGACATCTCATTTACTACTTTCTTTAAATTTTGTGTAGTTTTTATTACAATATTAGAGATTGTATAAAACAGTCTGTTTAATTGGTTCGTATAAAGACAGTTTCAATAATCGTAAAATAAAAAATCTAAAACAAATTTTTGTGAACCGTTGTGGTAAGTTTAATAGTAAAACTGAATTCGCAACTGATCGTTAACCATTTTATTGGGGGAAATGCGAGTAGTCCAAGAAAATATTATAAAATGCTTACTTTTCCTTATGTTTGTTTAAAATATAGATACAGAGTAAATAACTTGTTGCACTGGAAGCAGTTTGAAAATAATCAAGACATTTCATTTACTACTTTATTTAGATTTTCTACGATTATCATTGCAATATTACAGATTGACTAAAAGAGCCTATTGAATTGATTTCTATGAAGGCAATTTTATAACTTCAATAATTTGTAAAATAAAAAATTTGAAACAGGTCCTTCAACTAGTAGGTTTACTATTAATATAAATTATCATTTAAAAACAAATAAAGGAGTATGTTTTTGAATCGAAATGGATGCACAGTTTGTACGTTCAATGAGACGAAATACGTGTTAACAGTTGTGTAAAAGATTTAACATGTAACCTTACGTTTCACTTTAATCGTACGTTTCTACATATTTAATAATTCTAAATAATATTCTTTTGCTTCTAAACGCGCTGGACATTAAAAGTGCTAAACAAAAGTAGCTGGTTCTTAATTCTTAGTAAAAATGACACACATGCGTTTATTGTAATTTTACATGACACTGGTGATATTGGGAACATTAATAAATTAACACATTGAGCGCCGGCGACATATGAGCCATTTAATTAATTATCAGCTCATTTGCTTGTCTCTGAGCAACGAGTAGCTAAAGAGAATATTTAAAACCTTATACAGTTTCGTAAAATATTAAATTTCAATTGAATACGCGTCATGTACAATTTAATAGAAACAAAACCGTTCAAGCTTTCAGATTCAATTCAAGTGACAGACTTGCAAAATCCGCATTATCGCGGGGCCGGCGTTCAATGTGTTAAGATGAATTAATATCTAGACACTATATCTCTTAGTGTTAAAGATTAAAATAATATTTACTTGTTCTGATATTACTTGATACACTGAGTATTATATGAATAGTATAATGAAGCCTTTATCACAGCTGGTCTGATTTTACCGATAAAAATTATCTATTAATCCAGCACATTTGCATAGACCTCTATTCCATCACGCAATATAATACATTATTTGTTGCACGGATGTAATTCACTTTGGTCCACATCCGCTTTATTATAGAGTTAATGCATCATATTAAATCGCAATGACAATGAATAATTAAACAAACAAAATGTACATACAACAACCGAAAGACAAAACAAGCTACAATCAAACTCGTCTGCGTTTGAATGCAATTAGTGTCTAAACAAAACGTAACCGTGTCAACCATAAATATCTTTATGGTATATAGACCACAATTAACATTGTGGAAATAAAACGCGATAATTACAGTTTATAAAAAATATATAAATCCAAATTGTGATAATTAGTAATAAAATGTACATTTAAAAGATATCACGTTACGTGATCCATTCTATAATACATTTTCATCAGATGACTCAAGCATTTGGCTATTGAATATTATCAACAACAAAACAGTTCCAATTACGTTCATTGTAACAGAAGTCATCATATAAGAACAGACAAGCATAAATGGCATCATCTTGCAGTTCCTTCTAAATCGCATCATCCACGCCAAGAAGAATTTCGATAGACTCTATAATCGTAAAAATATTTAAGGTGATCGTATTAGGTCCACGCAGGATTCCATTTGGGTGACCGAAATGTCCGACGATTTATGAACGATAACACCTCCGAGTAAGAAAGCTGCATCCGAAAGAGGATAACCGAAATCGGTCACGCGATACCTGCGGCGTGCAACTAGATTGATTCGAGCACAATGCTCCGAAAGTGGTCGTCTGGGTCGGGACGTCTGTGGGTGATTGACACCCGACAGCACCACTCGAAACAGTCAAAACATTTCGGGCGGACTTGTCGGGCCTGGCCTTGACGCATCCTAGCTATGCCAATCATTGTCCCCGCGTGATCCGTCATTAGACCGAAACGGGTGCGCTCCGAGAACGCGGCGGGGCTATCGATGTAGCTTTACAATGGGCCGACGTCGAAAGTTATACCCGTCACGTACGATTAGTCCTTTCGGTGGCCCCTCGTAGCGATCACGGTCTCCATTTTTGTGCCACCGTGTCCGGTAACAACGAACATTATGGGAACAATCGGCGTCGTCGGAAATCGTTCTACGAACGACAAACGAGAATCGTTTCGCTAGGATCGAAATCGCTCGGAACAAACACAGACGCCTTGACCGTTGGCGACTTGGATTGCACAAACTATCCTGCAATCTTAACGCTGGAACTACCGAGCACTTACCGAGAATAATGCCAGGTCTGTAAAAGAGAAAGAGAAAGCGAAATTTTCACATGCGCGGCACTAGTGGTCGTAATTACCGTCAAACTGCGGCATTGACGCCATTTTCTTATTTTGATAGCCGATAAAGATTCTCAACTCGCGACCATACAAGTTTCATACAAAAGCATAGTTTCTAATTGCGTTGAACGACGTTAAATTCCTGATTGCGAATGGCTTCTTTCCAAAGTAGAACGAAAAAATTCTTGGCCTTAATTTTCTGCCATTTAAAACTTGCCTTAAGGTACAAAGACAACGACGTTCGAGTTTCACGTTTCAAATTATTCCGGTTTCATCTTTACAAAACCTGCTAGAACTACCAAGCACTTAATGATATACTTTACTGTATAACATGATACATGCTTTAATTAAAAAGATGATTGAAAAAGTAATCGTAGAAATATTCTTATAATTCCAATAATCATGAATGAAAAAATCAGAAACATGTCAGTTTGACATCTCCGGCAGAAAAAGTTTAGAAATATATATCAAAACGTTTCGAAAATAGTTTGTTTTCATGGCGAAATCAAAGTCACTTTGCGTTTTAAAAATAGGAATACATATTCTCTTTTTGCCGTATTGTAAAGGACATTTAAAACGCATGTTATGCGATATTTATACACAATTTGTTCCTAGAACATTTTCGAGTATCATTGATGAAAATGAAGACGTTGCTTTATAACAAATTTGCAACATCTTGTACACTGCAAACAACTGGCTGATAAATTAAATAGACATGTTCTTGTTATTCCTATTTACAAATAGGAATACATATTTTCTTTGTGCCGTATTTCAGAGGACAATAAAAACGCGTGTCACATGATATTTGTACACAATTTGTTCCTAGAACATTTCCGAGCATCATTGACGATAACGAAGACATTATAACAGATTTGTAACACCTTGTATATTGCAAAAAAAAGTGGCTGATAAATTGAATAGACACATTCCCGTTCTTCTTGTAAAATACTGTAAATTCACTTTTAATGCTTCGTAAACCAAGTATTAAATCTCAGCAACCCTCGACGAGACGGGTCGAGTATATTCGTCTGTGATCCCATCGCAGATTTTCCGTAAGGAGAGATCGGTCGGAATTTATAGCAGCAATTTCGACACTTAAATTATTGTAAGTCTGACGGGATCGAGTAATAGATCAGCGAGGATTTACGGGTCCGGAGATCAACGGAATAATTCATCCGATGACTGGGCCACGCCATCCCCCTACACATATACCCCTACGCTCGTGGCACGGTTAGCGTGATCATAGATCGTTGATTATCGGCCGATACAACGAGCGATGCATTGTTCTTTTCTGTTTCAGTCCCCGACTCAACAGGAGGTACTGTCGGCACTGAAGAGACGTCTGGAACAGACAAGAGTCCCACTCTTCCCACGGCATCGCCTCCGCATGCTCTCGAAACTTGCCGAAGGGGCTTTTGGAACGGTAATGACATTGTTATTAAAGTTCGACACATATCTATTTGAAATTAGACACGCCCGCGGAACGCTCCGCCCTTTACGCTCGTCGCGACCACTCTGATAACAATTTATTTTGCGATAATTCACCACCTGGTACACCTTGCATCGCGTGAACCGATAGTTACACGCTCTCCATTCGACTGTTATCCCACTCATCTTCGTGGCTTTAACTTCGCGGGTACGATTCAGATATTTTTATCGAGCTTGTATAACCTTGTTCGAACTACAGTTACTCGTTTTAATATTCGGACACTATGGTTTTAGCGAAATTAAAGCTTTGTATACTTACTTCAAATGTGTTCATCGAATTTTCTGGTCCGTAATGCGTTGAAGCACATATCCTAGTTTACAAATATGTAAAATTAATTGCTTCATTTTTTATTATTTTCCACATAATAAGTCATAAACGAAATTAGACCCAATATTGATGTCGAAAAAATATTGATTATTATGAATACGATTTTATAAAGATTTTGTGAAGAGTAGGTCGATTCTAATAAACAGAACGAAAAAGTGGTCCACTTTATGTATACAATAGAGAATTAATAATGTGCAAACTGAATAATTTCATAGAATGAGTATATCGTGAAAATAACAGAAGCATGCAAACGATATGCAGTAGCAATTTTATAAAATGATTGTTAATGTAAATTGATTTAAACAAGCAGGACGAAAAGCAGTTGCGTTTGTTATGTACAATAGAGAATTGATAATGGACAGATTGGATAATTTCATACAATGAGTACATTATAAAAGTGACAAAAGCATACAATCGATACGCAGTTGCAATTTTATAAAATGATTGTCATACTACTTTCTTTGTAACTGAAGTTATTATGACATCTTCGTTATTGAAAATGTTACAGAACGGAACAAACAATTTATATCTTTTATACTGCTACATCTACTTCGATGTTTAAGTATTGATTACAGAAAAATAAAATTTGGTACCGTCTAAAAAGAAAGACATATATTTATATTTGTTAGACATTGTTTAAAATCTTCAACACGAGTCTGACTCGTCATAATATGACAAGGGGTTAATGTAGATCGATTTAAACGAGAAGGACGAAAGACTGGTCCATTTTATATATACAATAGAGAATTAATAATGTGCAAACTGAATAATTTCACAGAATGAGTATATCGTGAAAATGGCAGAAGCATGCAAACGATATACAGTTGCACTTTTCTAAAATGATCGTCAATGTAGATCGATTTAAACAAACAGAACTAAAGAATGATCCGTTTACTATATATAACAGAGTATTACCAATGTGCAAATTCAAAAATGTTCATAGAATGAGTACATTATAAATATGCCAGAAACATGCAAACGATATGGCACTTTTAAAGCCACTCCACGCTCGTATGCTACAAGTAAATCGGTCGAACAACAATTTACCCAAAGTTTCGACTAGGATAACACGCCGGTGGGGTTGCTATCGGTAATTATTGCTATGGCAAAGGGCTTCTTCCTGGCCTTATATCGCGTTACATTCGAAAATTGGGCACTACCGTTCGCAGCAACTTCCAAACCGCATCATCACTGTTTCGCGACGTCAAAGCATTCGCTCCGCGCAATTTCCGCAATATTATGATAATACACTCTCGGCTTCTGAAGTGTCACTTTACTAGGGTGACGCAGTGCATCGGGATACCGTAATGTCATCGAGCCGCAGAGAGTTGAATTACACACAACCGATGTTACAACGAACTGCGGGGATCGTGTAAACCGGACAGAGAGACATCACTGCCGTGACGCCGATTCTACTCGCGAACGTAAATCCGCGTGCGGCAGTGCAACCGGCCAGGACTCGCCTTCGCCGTTTGTTAAACGACGACAGAGAAATCAATCCGTTTGTTGGCCATACACGAGCAACTCGCCACCGGGCACGCGACAACAATACGTCGATTAACGAAGTGTCTGCTCTGTTATTCTTCCTCGTCACAATAGCGCCTCGTCTACCCTCGTCGAGGATAATCAGTTTAGTGCGCGTTAGAGTGGCTAATAATTCCCTTTTGTTTCCTGTACGGGCGCTGGCACGTCGTTAATGATTGGCCGAGAGAGACGCCTTGCCCCCGATTCAGCCTAGTCAGCCCCGAGAACTGCATCCGCAAGTCTGCATGCGATTCGCGACTTCCCCGTCGAACCTGTCGATCTCCGATACAATTGCAACTCGCAGTAAGCAGTGCGCTTGCAAATCAATGCTCGAACACGCTGTGCAGTCCTAATTTTGCGGTAGGTTCGCACAACGATCGCTGGACCGCGGAAGTCGCTGATTACTAACAATTTTGCAGACGAGGCTGAAGAAATTAGGGGACGCGGGGTTGTTCCGGCTACGTAAGCAACGGACACAATTTACGGGGTTACCGATTTTCTAAGTTTCCTTTTGTATTAATTGGTAGCTCGAAGTGTCCGATTTGCAGCATGGTATGGTCCGGAAAATAGAAAATTTGCTTTTCGAGGAAATTGGAAAGTTGTTGCACTAAAAAGGGTCATTTCAGTAGAATTACTTCACTGGTAAAGTGAAAGAACTGTGGAAATTGTTAAATTGATAAAAAGATGTATTTTGCGATTGATGTAGAATTACTTTATTTTGAGGAGCCACGGTCTAGTCGGTATGCATCAACAATTATAGAAGAATAAATATTTTGCAAATATAGTTATACAAACGACTGTAAGTTAACAGCAAACACATTCCAGAATACTGAATCAACATATTGCATCTCGTTTGTAGAATCGTACTTTTGAAGGATTTGGAAAACCATATCGAAAAATCGGAAGATTCCGACCACATGTATAAACTTGACTGGATTTCAATGAGACTCTTCGAGTCAATTTTAGAATGTATTCCCGTAGAGATTTTTGTGTATCCGAAAACTTGAAGGGAAAATAAGAATATCATTTCATGAAACCAGTACTAGCGTTTAAGAAGGATCGAGAAATCATATACAAAAATCGTAAGAATCCAACCATAAACTCCGTGAAAATTGACTTGAGTATGACAAGGTTCTTCGAGTCAATTTAGAAGTACATCGCCGTACAAAATTTTCGAACACCGAAGAGCTTGAACTTTGGCAAAGTTTACTTATGAGAATCGTCGAGTGCTTCGACCAATTAACAGTCTCCTCTCCCAGTTACTCGAACCTTGCGATCTCGCTGGTAGCTCTCGGAGAAACTTAATCGGGCACAGCTACGGCAACGAAACAGTTTCACAGCGCAGATATAACACGATTCCCGAATACAGAACACTCGCATTTCAAAAGACCAGCAAATCGAGGTCAGTTTCCTTTCGACAAGCCAGCGCGAAGTACGAGTCGTGCCCTCGACTTCCGGTCGGGCTGGGACTTTAAACAGCCGTAGCTGAAAGTTGCGCGATAAATTCACCAGCGACGAGTAATCGAATTCCGGGATCATCCATCCTTGTTAGACAAATTTACGAGTAATAACGAACGCGGCTTGATTCCTCGACTTTTACGCCGTGATAAACGCACCGGACCCTAGAGCCCGCGTTGTTCGGTCGCGGATTTTTCTTCATTCGCCTGGACTGCGTATAAAATGATTTCGGTATAATGTGAACAAATTCTGCTTTGCGAAGGTGTACGTGGCGGAGGCTGAGGGTATCCCGGAATACGGGACGACGACCAGCGTCGGAAAGCGTCTCGTCGCCGTCAAATTTTTACTGCTGGAAGACAGCGAGAAGAAAAAGTAAGTATGCACACATACACATCTATATATATTTATTCGTACACATAGAGACATACGAACGCGCACTATATAGACACAGGGGTTGTATCGCTCAAGCAATTTGCATTCCGTCCCGTTGTTACAACGGCTCGATCGTGCCACCGCCACTTCCTTCGTCTCGTTCTTCCTCCGTGCGACGCGATAAACATTTTACAGCCGTGGAGAACGCTCGGTTACACGGGACGTGATTTTACGCAAGATTTGTTCCGCCATCCGGCAAAGGTGGACCGTTGGAAAGTGAAACGATTGTTAGAGAATAACGGGAGAACGTAGATAGCGACCGGAGAAACCTCGATTAAGATCCCCCGTCGCAGTCGCGAATTCATTTGCCGCGATGTCATTCGATTATTTTATTCCCCGAAATAAAATCTCACGGCCTGTGACACCTGAAATCCTTATGTGTTGCCCCGCCGCAGGGGGCGAGTAGAAAAATTCACGCGAACTTCGAAGTTCATCTCGTAAACCGCAGTTATGAGACTTTCCGCGTTTCGTTCGCAATCTTTAGAAGACTGTAACTTTTGCATGTCTACCGTCGGTTTTACTTTGTAGATTTTATGCATCTATCATAACGATCGAATGGAAGCTGTGGTATAAAGAGTCAAGTAGGTATTTTCTTGAATGAAAATATGTGTAACTACGATAACAGGCATTTGATTTATTCGATCGAATAGTGTTTGTGTGGATTAGAAATGAAAAATTTCCTGCATCCATGTTGAGAAACAGAGAATGAATATATTTACGAAAAGTATATTAACCTTCGATTCCTCTTACGTTTGTAACGTTTCAAACTGTATCTATTCTTTACAAATGTAAAGAATTCACTGTTTGGTAATGCAGAATTGCCATTTTCAATGTTCTATGGATCCAGAAACGAATGCAAGTGACAAATTGTCTAGTAAATCGTATATAGAAAACGTCTAATCATTTCGATATCGATTTAAGACGTACCAATGCAACAGCCCGATATTTCCATCCAACTTCTTAATATCATTCGAGATTGCACGCGCGCGCGCAATAAAAACGGAAGAGAACGAAAGGATGACAAAGTAACGCGACTCGCGTAACACCGCCGGAGTACGCAGAATACGACTGGCTTAAAAGATAAAAGAAACGAAACCCATTACCGGAACAAACGAGTTCCCATCGTTCGGAAGGAAACGGGCCGGGCGCGATATCCCCGGAATTAGTTACAAACTGCGAGGGCTTAAAAGTCTTCGGGACCGAATCATCTTTCCGTACGCTTCCGGCCCCCTTTCAACGAACATCAGATAACTCATTCGCGCCGATGCGATGGAACTTCGTTTTCGTCCTCCCCCAACGCGGAGTATCTCGCTCACAAAAGGCTGAACTCCTACGATATCCGATGGACGTCGTCGATTTTCGCTGGATGGAAGCTTTGTCATCTGCTTCGTTGGATTCGCCTCCTCGTTCCTTTCCTCGCTCTTCGACAAACCTACTCTCTTTAGAATCCTCCCAGTTCTCTCTTCGCGTTCTTCCTCGCGTTGTTGCCGCGAAGCGCGACCGGACTTTCCCTCCCTCGCTCTCTCTCTCTCTCTCTCTCTCTCTCTCCCTCTCTATAATTCTCTCTTTCTCGATAACCCATATCTCTTTTTCTCTTTCTCGATAACCTATATTTCTTTTTCTTTCTTTCTAGATACCCTACATTTCTTTTCCTCTCTTACTGTCTCTTTCACGGTTTTTCTCACTCTTTATTTTCCTATTTCTCTCTTTCATAATACCCTTTCTCTTTTTCCTCTCTTTATTTTTCTATTTCTCTATTTCACTTTTTCCTGATATATTATCTCTATTTCTATTTCTTTCTCTCTCTCTTTATGACTCTAATTCTCTCTCTCTTTCTATTTCTCTAATTATCTCTCTCTCTCTCTCTCTCTCTCTCTCTCTCTCTCTCTCTCTCTATTTCTCTCTTGCTTGATACCTTGTCTCTCTTTTTCTCCTTTTCTCTCTCTTCATTTCTCTATTCCTCTCTCTCTATTTCTCTATTTCTCTCTTTCCCTATCTCTCTATCTCACATTTTCTCTTATTCCTTCAGTCCCTCCCTCTCACTCTCTCACATTGTCTTTCTCGATACCTTATCTCTCTTTCTCTCTCTTTATTTCTCTGTGTCTCTCTTTCTCTATCTTTCTCTCTCTCCTTCTCTCTTTCCCCCTACTGCCTCCCTCTCATTCTGCTCCACTGTCTTTCTCGATACCTTATCTCTTTTTCTTTCTGTCTTTCACGATACCGTATCTCTGTTTCATTCTCTTTCTCCATTTCTCCCTCTTTTTCTCCATCTCTTTTTCTCCCTCTATCTTTCGCCTTTTCTCTTTCACCCTTTTCCTCGCCCTCTCTCTCTCTCTCTCTCTCTCTCTCTCTCTCTCTCTCTCTCTCTCTCTCTCTCTTGCCCTCCCTCTTTCTCCCTTTCTCGATACCCTATCTCACCAGTCATTGTATGCAAATCTATTCCATTCGTGGAATCGAACTGGCCTTTTTCTGATGTCTAGCTTGATAGCCGCGAGAACGATCGTCTTCGCCGGTATATCTGGACGTTTCACCGCCATGGGGTTTCCTCTATAAACAACACGCCGTGCTGCGGGGGACCGTGTACACCGGCTTTCGGAAGAAACCGGGACATTCGGTACCAGACCTATGCTATGAATTTTATGTCCAGCCATTTCGGCTGGACAGCAGCCTCCCGATGCACTTTGAATCGCTCGGTATCGAGACCTATGATACTTTTTGCACGACTCGCAGAATAGATTCGAGTCCGTCGGCACCGTGTCGCCGAGCCATTCAAGACCCGCTCTTCGTGTTCAACGAAAGCTGCTTCAACGGGAAAATCTCGGATACAGTGTGGCAAACGATGAACGATCGCTAGGACCATAACTGTTGTAACCAGGGATCAAAGCAAACGGTTTTATCTGTCGGTGTTCCTTTTTTTTAAGTTCTATTCGTATTTGTAAGAGTCATTTGTAAATGTGACAGAGGTTCCTTAACACTGGACACTCAGAAATGCTAACAAATGACATTTGAAAATACATGAATATATAACAAAAGACATTTTAAAACATATAGTATAGAACAAAGCAAATAAATTTATAATAATATATAAATTTTTGGTTGCATATTAAACGACCTGTATGAAAAGTCGAGCAAAAATAGGTTGGTACGGAACGTGTTAATAATATAATTCAGTGTGATAAATCCGCGGAAGCCACTATAGCGACGCATCGAACCTGGTCAACGAGTGCGAATAGATCATTGAAAGTGACTCTATCGAGTTGAATTTATTTGTGCACTTTGAGTATTAATTTAACTCTTTGCACTCGAAGCTGTTTTACCTTCGAAAACCAAGGCATACCTTTTGGTCCCGAAAATATCACTTTACGCGATTTATTTCCTCTTATGCATATTCAGGTTTTTACTATTATTCGTCTTTACAACAGTGAAACTGTTATCACTTTCCTCGGTGCAAGCATAGCGATGTAAAAATCATTTCAAATAATGGCGTTGCAATTTTTAGTGGTGCCCTAGAGTTACCATTCGAGTGCAAAGGGTTATCAGAAAACCTACCGTAACCAATTAAATCATCGCTTTTGAATCTTCAATTTAACAATTGTTGAAATTATATAATTGCCTTTATGGGAATCTGTATAGAATATCTGAATAATTTAAGCCTCGTCATTTTTATAAATCAATATACGCCAGCCATGTTTAATACTCGGTAGGTTTAGCGTTAGACGGATACCGAAGTATCGGGAGCAACAAGTAAGCGGCAACGAAAGCGCGCATGTTCAACGTCTGTGACACGTTGAAAACTGGAAACTCACGAGCAAAATGGCAGTGCTTGTGTTCAAATGGTTCCCACACTCTTCGTGGGCTCGTGACCGAATAGATTTCGAAACGCGCTCTCCCCGTTGCGTTTCGAATAGGCGTGCACGATTTATCACGTGAGCCGATCGTTTCTGTTAATGTACTCTCCGTTCGGTACAGTTTATCGCCGGTTCCTGTAAATATCGGCGTGTTCCGAGTGGCGCGGCTCACACACCCTCATAAATAAAAAGCAAAACGATCGGATCCATGGCGTTTCCACGGGTTTCTCGGCGTCTGCTCACGCAACAAGTCTCCCGCCGCGAGGATGACTTATCGCACCCCTATCGTGATCGGAGTTCGCTCCATTTCCTCGTGTCCTTTTCCACCACTTACATCGTCTTCACACCCTCAAGGACAAAGATGTGGTTTTGCTACTTCCGATCTACAGGTTGAATCGCGATGATCGATAGCGATGGGAACAAGCTCGGTATACTTTTATAAAATTTGTTCTACAGTTATGAGCAAAATTGAACACACGTACGGAATTTTTGCGTTAAATAATTTTTCATTCAACATTTACATGTACAATGCAAAAGAAACGAAATACACAGTATTAAGTACAATGTTTGAATTGTCGAAAAAATTTTTAACGATCTTAATATCCTCATTATTTTGATACATACCAATTTTTGTGTACAGTCGGATTTGCACCATAATGCATTCATGAATAAACATTTGAATTTTATCTAGATGTAATTGTTGAAGCTCGCGTAGCTGATTTTAACGTAGCTTTAAACGGTGCAAGTACACCTACAATTTTTACCTGCCGACACCCGCGGCCGGGCTACATCACCGCCGGCCGGGAAAACCAGCGCTCCCACTACCCCCGACGCGCCAAACAAAGGGCAAAAATAGCGAAACACCATTGGCCGACACTTGGTCACCAAACTTGTATATAAGCAGCTCCTGTATCGACATATATCAGATCCGATCGGTCGGCTCACGCTGACGCTTGTACATACACGAATACGCAGAAATAAACTTCCACCCAAAAGTACAAGTTGGTCGGGTCTCATTTCAACAACATAAAGCTCCTTCCCATTAATTTGCGCTGGAGCTAGTACGTGCTCTTACAAAGCATTGTACTTGAGCGACCGACTCCCCGAACTGCGGGACGGACGCCTCAACAGTAATACTTCGTCCATAAACCTTGGGCCTTGATGGTGCGTTGAATGCGTTTAGGAATACTTAAAACTATATTTTCGCAGTGTTGTGGAGTAATCGAGTACCATTGTCCCTGCACTCTTTCCCACAAATCGTTTATTGTCGCTGGCGAAGCGTTATAATCATTCGGTGATTTCATTTTTAAATATGCCCAGACGTTCTCGATAGGATTTACGTCTGGGCTTCGAGCAGGCCATGTTATCGTTTGAAATGGTTGATCACAGAGCCAATTTTTCACAATCCTCGCAGAACGTGCGGTGGCATTGTTACTTTTGTAGTCTACATGAAAACAATGAATAAAATATTATTTACGCAAAAATTCCGTATGCGTTCAATTTTGCTCTTAACTTGCTCTTGGGACCGGAAAGTAATGTCGTTTCTGGGCATCTCGATATTCATTTGACATTTATCAGCTCATTGTGTACTTCAAAGTACCCCCAAAAAATGTAAGAAATATTTAAATATTAAATATGGTGGACCGAATTCAGTTTGAACGTTCGAAAATACTTGCAAGGTATTTGAGTCCATCACTAGGGTTCGCACGACTGCAATCTTCGTGCGAAGCAAACATCTTCTGCAACTATTCGAAGTCTGCATTTTTTAACCATTCACAACTCTTTACAAACATACTAATAGCCCCATCGATGAAATTACTGTGTAATTTTCACCTGTTCTATTGCCCTGCAATTTTTTAGTTTCACAATGATCATTTTTTTCTTTGCGATTATGTTGTAAACAATTGTTTGATTTTTATAGTAAATTTGACAAGTATTGTAACTAGATTACGAATCTTTATGCAAATTATTAAATTATTAAACTGGGGTGAAATAGCATTTCCTTTCTTATCGTGTTTGATAAATTCGAAATAACAAAACAGAATTTTTAAATTCTTCTATAAAATCTGAATGTCTTCAAACTTTGAAGAAAAGAAAACAAATTAATAGAAATGTAATTTTACTCCTGTTAAAGCTCTCTTTACATCATGTCATACCAGATAAAGAAAGTTCGGATGATTCACTTACAATGTAACAGATTAAAAGTTTTATTTTAAATTATTCTCTTTAGTCGAACAAAAGTCCATGGCTGCTATCCACGTTTTGAACTGAAAAAGACACCTTGCTGTTTTTAAATTTAATTATTTAGCGAAGTATGTAAATGTAGCTGAACGTTCATATCTCCAATATCACTAACGATACGTGTTTGTAAAAATATACCTAAACAACGAAACGTTCCACGCGAAAAACACGCGGACAATGTTCCATTCCTCGATTCTGAATCAATATATCAGGTTCCCGCAGCTGTCCATGTATAATATTTACAAAATTTTTGTCCATATTTGGTTCGTTACGATAAAAAAGAGAAGAGCTCGGTTGTTCCATGAAACCGTGTTAAGTATTAACAACGGAACAATCCACAATGGCGAAAATTTAGTGTATATCCGGCGCATGATTCCGGGACCACCCGACCATTGTCCGCGTAGAAAAATAACGGAGAAACTTTCTGATTCGGTTAATTAGAGTTTTGGAAATAAGGTTTTAATTTAATCGTGTACTCTTCGTTTCCCGCGAGCCGTGGTTCTCTGTTTTGTCCGTCAACGTCAAACGCCAGCTGATGAGACAAACGTTTAAATAACCCAAATTGTGTGGCATTCGTTTCGTCGGCAGAAAAAACCTTGCATTCCACGGCTTCTTATTTCGTGAACATGAATATTCATCGGGAATGTTAATTGCGCCCCTCGTATTCAGCGTAACGAAGATCACGCCGACGGAATCGATAAAACGATGGAATATCAATCGACGACATTGTCATAACGTTGTAAAAGATTGAATTTGCAATCCTCTGAACTTGCCTATCGACCATCGTAGTTTGAAGAATTAAATAATCATAATTTTATTATAATTTATATTTATTTTATTCTATCATATTATAATTTCCCTCTTTTTTTTATTTCCATGAAATTGGGTAGAAAAATGAAGATTTGCATGGAGATCCCCAGTGCGAGTATCGTAAACAATTTTAACACTGTATCTATCGAACCTGAAAAGTGCCTGATACATATAGCCTTCTAAAAATGACAGAATTTAATTAATTTATACTTCGTACAGTTTCAAGATGTGCTCTACTAAACTGATTTATTTAATAATTTTTAAATAACTCTAACATAAAAAAATATGGAACTGGTTATTTATATTATTTTATATTTAACTCGTCATATGGATTTCTCAAAATGAAATTACTTTCAGAACAACCTAATACTTTGACAGCTGGCGCCAAGTATAGGCAATTTCCGATTTCATAATCCCAGACCATGCTATTGCTATCCATTAGCTATAAGCTCCGAAAATTTGTGCAACAAAAAACGACAAAACTTTAGCCTAGTATTTTTCGACAAAAAGAAAATTACAAAAATTCCATCATACTCTTTGAAACAACCGCACACGCTGGTCGCTAAAGTGCAAACTTCGGCATCGCAACGTAGCTGGTTTAAAGGTCTGCGCATCTAAGAGGCAAATATGAAACACCTTGCACCGTGACGGGGAACAATGTATGCATATCGCATATGGTTAAGCTCGGTGAAGGCCGTTGCTCCGCCCACGCGTGGCTCGAAGACGCCGCGGCGATGGTACGCACCAGAATTCGCAGTTTATGGGGAATCGATACCGGGGCCTCGTAGTTTTGTTAACAGCCGCATTAAGCTATCACGCGAGAGTGCCATTACCAAGTCGATCGTAAGTAAGCCCGAAGTAACGATGCTGCGTGGAAACGCGCGACCGCTGGCATACGCGTACCACTTCTGGAAAGCAGCGTGTGCGCTCCTTCAGGAGAGTTTCCTTCGGGTAAAGGAATGCGCGGGTCTCCGGGACTAATCGAAATCGACCCGAGTCGTTTACTTTGCGCCAACATGCAAACGAGATGCCGGAACTTCGCGCGAAAATCTTACGGTTATTTCGCAAAACGGACACCGCTCGGCCGAGCAATAGTCCATTTCCTTTAACAATCCGCCCCCTAACTTTCTCGCGCCGATGCGAGGACCCGATTCCGCGTGCGGTGCTCTCTGCTACGACTTTGTCGTTTCGAAAGTCTACCGAATGAAAATTTGCGGAAATTCATGGGACCATGATGTTATAACTTTCGCGCCTAGAGGGGAGGAAATATGGGACTGCCTGGTAGCGTATCCGTGACTGCTCGTTTACGGACACTTCAGTTTTTCCACAGGATTTTTTGCGTTCAACTGTATCGAGTTGAATTTATCCGTGTACTTCAAGCATTCATTTAAATTTTTGCACTCGAAGCTGTTTTACCTTCGAAAACCAAGTCCTCCGATCTCGAAAACATCATTTTACGCGATTTATTTTCACTTATGCATATTCAGGTTTTTATTAGTATTCGTCTTTACAACAGTAAAAGTGTTGTCACTTCCCTAGTTGCAAGCATAGCGATGTAAAAATTTTCTCAAATAATGACGATGCAATTTTTAGTGGTGCCCTAGAGTCACCATTCGAGTGCAAAGGTTTAATAATGATCGAATATTTAGAAACGGTGTTAATGGTTTTATAAAACACGCAACTTCTTTGAAAATAACAGTTAAACTTTAATACACTCGTGTACGAGTTTTAACGTTTAAAATTATTGTTACTAATGAGCGAGTGCGAGTTGAATGGAAATTGTCTTAATGATGCTTAAATTTGGAATCTAAGTGAGTGCAGAAAAATTTGTATTATTTATGCAAAATGTGGTGCAACTAGCGTACCAATCAGAGTTGACAGTGACTTGGTCGAGTGGCATGAACTGTTTCGGCTGTTTATGACAGTGGAAAAGTAGAAACGCCTTGGCGAAAATATACCGGGTGCCTAAATTAAATCTACGGGAAATTGTGTATGTCTGATAGTATACCTAAATGTTCTAATATATTTAATTTGCGAATATTGCGATTGTAAACTTGTGCTTGGACAAATCTAATTTACAATGATTGTAATTGGCCTGCGTGTCGGTTTTGAGAGAGTGTAATCCTGACTTTCCATTCCTTTTCCGTAAATCCAAGAAAATATGTAATTCCAAGTCCTAATGCCGATAAACCTTTGTCTGGAGAGAATATTCATCGACCGATAAATCCATTGCACTAATATTATTGTAAATCTCTTCAGGTTGGACTTGCAACGCGACGTCAGGATTTTGGCTGCCCTGGAGGATCGAAATATAGCTAGAGTCCTGGGCGTATGCTACCGTGAGGAGCCATACTGTGTGGTGATGGAGTATCTAGAACACGGAGACCTCTGTCAATTCCTAAAAACGCATATCACTGCCGAAGATGCTCATTCTATGCCAATCGGTGTCAAAACTCTCAGGTAACCAACAACGAGCCACAAATTATAATCTTCGGAACATGAATTTACCTACTATTCGATCGACTGCACAACAATGCCAGTTTTTAAATATTATTCGAATAAAGAAGGGGTTTATTTTCTTTTTGACGAAAGAAGAAAACTCAAATTGATAGTACTATACTTCCCGCCTTGATATCCTTAAAAATCTGTGCATTCTTTAGTAAACGAAATGAATCACCTTTATTCTAAATAAAAATTACTGTCAAAAGCTTTACGCCAATATGATGTACGCTTCGTCGCCCCATTAAGTTGAAGAATTATTTATCAAATTATAAAAGAATGATAAAAAATGTAATAAACCTCGATACCAACGACTAAACAAAACCGCACATCAAGTTTGTTTCGTGTCACTGGAATGCAGACAATTCAGTCTCTACAGCCACGGAAGACTCATTCACGAAAAAATTTGTCAATATTTCCAAATATCGAATGGCGCTTCACTTGGCAGCATTTCCGAGAGGAAACGTGTCCAGTTTTCCACCTGTCGCGTCGTGCGAAACTGTCAGGTAAAAACGAACGGTGCTTCGTAAAAGTAAAAGTCCAAAGCTTTGACACAAAGCACGGGTTATTATCGTGCAATTCTTTTTAACAAGATCATCGATTCTCGGAACACGCACGTTTAGTTTTCAAATGCTTTTCGGATCCGTCGATCATACCTATGTATACGCGTGCGTGCGAAATTGAAACAGTTAACCGAAACAGAATACAATTCGGACTATTTCTATAACACGATCTTCGACGCCGGCATCAGGCGGCTCCATAAAATTAATCAGTCGCAGCGAGAATTCCAAAATAATTCCCCCGCGGAGCAACAGCACCGCCGGCGAGACTCGAGATTTACGATTAGTTTCATCCGCTGTGGCAAGGCGTCGCGTCGCGAAGTTAACACCCAATAAGTTTCTCCGGGGCCGGAGTTTGAAGCGTTTATTAATCGTGAGCGACGTAGTCTTCGTGCAGTCACCAAGTCCTCGGCGTTTCCGTCGTTTCTACGACCTATCTCTCTCTCTCACTCTATCTATCTATATATATCTCTCTCTCGTTGCACCCCTTAATACCTACCCCTGGAAAACCCAGGTTTCCCCGTCCCGGAGCTCGCCAAACCCCCAGTAAACGTGGGGAACGCGACTGCAACTTTGTCCTCCGGGCGGCTCACGTCGTTTCCTCGTTTCAGTTTCAACTGTCTCATCTACATGGCGGCTCAGATCGCGTCGGGCATGCGGTACCTGGAGAATTTGAACTTCGTGCACCGGGATCTGGCTACTAGGTGAGTACGATTGAAGTTCACGCGAACGTATCAACCGCGGATCTCCCTTTCCTACGTGAACGGACGGGCATCTTAACGACGAGAATCCTCCGACGCTATCCCCTTCACCGACACACCGACGGTTTTGCCGTTCGGAGAGAAACACATAAACGTTACTTCGACTTCTCCGCCGCGTCAGGAATCCTCTAATGGCCGATGGAAATGCGCCAAAGACTCGATTATCCGAACACCGTCTCGGCCAAACGGACACTCGAGATTATTCGGACGAATCTCCCAGTGTTTAGGGTCTATTTTGACACACTTTATCGAAATCGTTAATGTATTACTTTTGGCGACGGCTAGATAATGAGGTACTGAAGAAAAGAAAGTTACGTTTTGGGCCTGCTAGAGGACTCGTCGCTAAGGCTACCGAACAGGCCCTGGACGTTAAGATAGGTTATTTAAAATTGTTTTGACGTTAAAATAAATACGACGGCAATGAATTACATTGTTATATTCCTAAATAAGTTTCCTGCTAACTTCACAGGAATGTTGAAATGCTTAGTTGAAATATTTGGTTGAAGTGCTTAGTCTTAAGAGGCGGGTTTGCCCAGAGACGGAAAGACCTGGCCGGGGACGAAAAATCAGGATCGTTATCTTCGTCACTTCAGTCTGTAAAATCCAGCTAGATAGAATCGTAATACGTCAGGATCTCACAAAAAGTTATTGTCACAGTTATATTACTATACACATAGACATTCTACATGTGTCGTGCAATCGACCTGAAACTTTTACACAGTTACAGAAGAATCGGAGACCTAAAATCTTTTTGCCATTTTGGAGCTCTCCTCCTGAAGTACCCCTCCAGAAATGAATGATGCTATATCTATCTGCCGTGGTCAAGCTATCAATGCTACCTACTTGAAAAAATTCATGAACCAACTCCAAACATTCCTAAAATCGTCCGCAAAGACCCAGGAGCGTGGCTTTTCTGGGACCTACGTAAGAAATCATTATATGATCATCATTTGATTACTTTTTTTATTTTCGGCGCGGGATCGCTTCAATGTCGCGCTACAACCGCAATTCGATCGCTATCAACCTGAAAATTGACAGACATACTGAACGCACACCCTGGAACGTATATGTGGAGTTATAGAAGAATGGGAGACCTAAATGTATTTAGCCATTTTGGAGCCTTCCTCCTAGGATACCCCTTCAGAAATGAACAAAGCTATATCTATCTGTCGAGGTCAGACTATCAATTCTGCCTACTTGAAAAAATTCATGAACCAACTTCAAACATATCCTAAAATCACCCGCAAAATCAGAGGAAGGTGGCGCTTTCGGGGTATACTTATTAAAATCATCTACACGAAACTTATATTAATATCTGTTGAATTAACCTGTATAATTTGAAATGGTGTAACCTGTCAGTTACAATTCCATAAACAAACTTTTAGATGTAGTATATACAATATACTTTAGTATATCAATGTAGTATAATCTTGTTACACTTGTTACACTTTTTAAATTGTTTACAATCTGGCATTTTATAATAAATATTTTAACGATCTAACGCATTCTACAAAGAAGCATCTAAACGTCATTTCAACTAACCAGCTCACATTACGTTATTAATGGTTCTATGAAATATGATTGACTCTTCTATCATATTTGTCCAATATATACGCACTATCATTCTTTATTTTTCAAGCATGTTAAAATAATTCTTATAATAATTCATAATTCTTTCACGTTCAATAATGGAATATTTTTTACCATGGTTGGTATACCTTTATTTTATTACGTCAAATCCGTTAATGTGGCAAATAAATTTTGCTTTATCGTATTCTTTATAAATGAAGGCAGAAATATTATCAATTGTTAATACAGGATTTGAAAATATATTTAAGCGTTTTCGCATTTCTTCCAGTAAAAAATGTTTCCATAGATAATTGTGAAATATAAATACTAATGTATAAAATAGGTGCCTCTTCGCTACTTCATATCGAGAAATTAATAAATGTATAATACAAATATTCCTGCATTATGTTTTACGAACTGGTAGTGGTTCGTACCATTGGAATTATGAATTATAAAAATTAATATATAGTATAATCAAATGCTTTCTGATCCTCTAATTAACCGTTGGTACCAGAGTCGAATAAAATTGTATGTTTGTTCATCAAACGCTGATATTATGAATTTAATTTAATCAGAATATCCCTAGAGTCTATGAATCTCCTTCTCGATTACAAATGATCACTGAACTTACAAATAAATGCCAGAAATAGTATAAATAACTTTAAAAAAGTAAAGTGTCACAAATAATTCAATTTTCATTCGAAATTCCTTCGTGTTTTAATTCATTCTAGATTCTCGATTATTTATACATTATTAATAAATATAACTATCTTACATGTTAACTGATTCAAATGCAAAGATCGATAGTCCGAGCTAGCAAAAATGATGTGAATCAGGGCGATATTCTCGAAAGGTAAGATTATGTTTTGAATTATAATACCCCATATCGTTGTTTCGAGCTCACCGAAAGTTGAGGAATAAAGTTTTGTAACGCTCGACGAACGTCAGTCTTCTGAAAGTTCTAAACATCCATTAAAACGAGACGAAACTCTGCCATTGAGCTCCTCTGTTGTACGCTTACATTGAAATTAAATTATGGCTTTCCCAGGGTGCATTTTCATAAGCCCCAAAACAAACGAAGTAGGAAACCCACATGGGAAATCAACGATTCATTAGTGATCCGTCGAGCGGAAAACAGCAAGAACACCGGCATATTTTCGTCGAGAATAACGTTTAAACCTGAATTTCCCAGTCATTATTGATAAGTTTGTCAATGGCAAACAATCCCGGTTCATTACGAGAAGCAATTATTCTCATTCCTTTTGTCGGCATACTCGGTTTTTGCCATTTATTCGAAAGCCGCGCGAAACTCGTTTCGCGTGTTTTCTATCGAACCAGAAATCAACATCGTCTTTAATTCTCCGCGGCGCTTTCAAATCATTTTATAATTCGACCTTTCGTTTGAGAATTGAATAATTTTTCAATCTATTCCACTTCCACTTGTAGTAATGGTAAAAATCTATTTTCAATTTCTAGTTAATATTAGTTGCAAAATAAATTGCACAGATGAGATGATAACAATTCCTTAGAAAAAGTTCATGCTTCTGATTTAATCAATGCAACCGAAACAATCACGATAAACCCACAAAATAACCCCTTGCCATTCTATTTCCTTGTGACTAAAATTCCTCGTTGTTAAAAATGTTACAGAAACGAACAGACAATTTATATCTTTTATACGGTTTCATTCGCTTAACCCCTTGCCCTATTATAACGTGTTGAAGATTTTAAATAATATCGAACAAATACAAATATTATGCCCTTCTTCTTAAATATAATTTTATTCCATCGAAACAATATTTAAGTATTAAAGTAAATGAGTCGTTTATTTTGAAAGTGGCTTAAGTCCATTTATGCTCGAATCGAGATATTGAAGGGTTTGCATTGCATTAAATTTAAAAATATGGGTAACAGATAACATAATAGAATAATGTTTTTCGGTTTCTAAAAGTGTCAAATTTATCATCCCAATTAGCATAGTTAACATTATTGAAGAAATAATATGTTTTTGATGGCTATGAATGGACTTACGCCATTTTCAAAATAAACGGCTCAAATGTAGTAGTATAAAAGATATCGTTTGTCTGTTCTGTCCTGTAATATTTTTAGTGATGACATTAGTTACAAATAAAATAGTATGGCAAGGGGTTAAACGTTAAATATCGATCAAAAGAGAATAAAATTTGATTTTGTCTAAAATGAAAGGCATAATATTTCTATTCATTGGAATTTGTTCAGAGTCTACTTCACGAGTTTGACACAACGTTGTAGGGCAAGGGGTTAGCAAAAATGCAAATAACGGTGAGAAATTAGTATGATCCGGTTTAGCCTGCGGAAGCCATGATCCGCGTTCACGTAAGGTGTGCAATATTCAGGATCAGGGACCCTTGACTTTCGCAGACAAAAGCTTATAGTCGGTATGCAACGAAACCCATCCACGTTCCTGTTATTGAAATGCAATGGCCATTCCGTCGAATCGATGGGGGGAAGTATAGATGCACATATGTGCATATGCGCTCTACATACATATTCACGCTAACCGCGGCGCTCTTACAACACGTGGAACCTAGTTTCCGGTTGACCAGTGTCTCTCAAACGACCGCTCGTAAATCTTAATAGAATACCAGGATGCGCTTCCTGTGCGCTCCCGGCGTGGTATTATTACGGCGTTGCACGTGCCTCCAAATGCCCGTAGGACGATTTAAGTCGACGATTGTGCCACCGGCCAGAAGTATCAAGCCACCTGACTTATTGTTGCCTCTCTCTAAGAAACGGCCGTAATAAGATTCAATCTTTCCCAGAACGGATTATATCCATTTCATTAAATGACCATTTAACGCCCCCCTCTCCCCCTCTCCTGACTTCTGACTGGCACATCGCGAATAATCTTCTTTCCAAGATACAAAAGCAAATTTATATTTCCCCATTCAGTTGTCGTTCGAGAAAACGGGAATTTTAAACACAGCGAGTTTGTTCCGTTCGAACGGAAGATACCGTTCGTTTGTAAAGTAGCTGCAAGATACGAACAATCTTAGTGCGCCAGAGCTATACATATATAGTAATGTATATATAGAGCAAACATAACTTGTACGTTATGTATCGTTTCTAACTGAAACGTGCAGGGTTAAAGTTAAAATACATGCAATTTTATTGCAACTCCGAAATGCTTTATACTATTTACTTTATATATAATAATAATGTATATTCATATTATATTATATTATTATAATAATGTATATATATAATATAATGTAAACTATTTCGAAGTTGCGATCAAATAGCGTGTATTTTAAACTTAAATATAGAAACCATACTTTTAATCTCTAAGGGAAATACACCCTTTGCACTCGAAGTTGTTTTAATATCAACCCCAAGGTATTTTTTCTGTCCTAGACTATGTCCATTCTACACGATATGAAATTTGTTTACTATTACTCGTCTTTACAACGATTAAATTTTTACGAATTTCTTTCACACAAGTATAGCGATGTAAAGATTGCTTTAAACAGTGATGCAACTATTTTCAGTGGTGTCTGACAGTCACCATTCGATTGCAAAGGGTTAAGCGAAATAGAAGTAGAACCGAAAAATAACAGTTACAGAACCAGTATAATTCTGAAGAACAGAAACTGATATACCTTATACGGTTCAGAAATCTTGTCGGTTCTCCATAACTGTTTCAAGAACCGAAATATTATATCAAAACTGTTTTGAATCCTTGGTTCGGAATATAACTATCTCACGGTGACTTTATTATTTGAAGCCGTTAAAACTGTTTGAAGAGCGTCGCATTATTTCCAGACTTAAGTACAGTTTTATGTTTCCTGCGATGCTGTTTAGACTATTTAAAAATTATAATTACTTATCCGACAACTTGTATCTCAGCGTAAAAATGTGTAAACGGTACATCCTAAAATTATAATGATACGTGTTGTTTATTTTTCAAACGTATCCGTCTATTTTATGAGAATTTAGTATCGCTTACTGGTAGCCATTTGTCGCGAGTCGTTAAAAAGTTTGCGTTACGTGCAGAATTACGGCACGCGGACGGATTTCACAGTCGATGGACAATTGTCGAGAGTTTGCCAACGAATCATTAGGGGACCACGCGAAAATATGGAACTGGCTTTTGTCGGGCCGATTGACAATTCGACCAATCCGTTCTAACTGGAGATCGCCGCAAACACGGTGAATCCATTTGCGAAGGAACTAGAATTTCACCGGTGGACCCGGAATTTAATCAAAATGTAATGCCGACGATAAACGCCTGACTCGATGATAAGCGTTGACGTGACGAACTGACAATTTCCCGTTGAAACATATGACTCTGCGGGAATTTCACCGCGCCGCGTAAATTCTTCGGGGTTTGAAAAGAGAAACGCGAATACCCACGCCCATGCACGCACGATCTCTTTCGTTACCCAACCCTGTTCATTTATCGTCAAATATTTCGAATCGTCGGCGTGAGTATTTGAAATCGTCACAGAAGTTAGACGAATGATTTTTCCAGACAATTAACACGCTTTCCGGAATACCAAAACTGACTATTTTTACATTACTTTATAAAAATAACGAGAAACAGTCTATCCTTTATAGTCACTTTCTAACACTAATACCGTCGAACGGGTCGAAATAACTTGTTACTTTTTTTTCTTTCAAAATTATTGAAATTATAAGAATGCCTCCACGAAAAGTTTTTGAATGAATTTTTTCATTAAAGCATATATTGAGAGAACAATTGCACGAATTCTGAATGAATGCAGTCTTGTCATTATTATATTGGGTTGTTCGGAAAGTAATTGCGTTTTTTCCCGACAGAGGATTTAATTGTATTTTTTTGCACCCAACTTCACACTTGAGCCGCATAATCATTATATGTTTTGAGAGCTGATATAGCAAGGCTTGTGTGTGAAAAAGTCCAATTGATTCTACGCAGTAGTTTTTGGTTGGTACCCTTTTAAATATGGAGAGCAATAAGCAGCATTTTCGTCATATTTTACTTTTTTACTATAGAAAAGGTAAAAATGCTGTTCAAGCCAGAAAGAAATTAACCGATGTGTATAGAGAAGATATGTTGCCAGTACGTAAGTGCCAGAACTGGTTTGCAAAATTTCGATCCGGCAATTTTGATGTCGAAGATGCACCACGTTTTGGAAGACGGGTTGAAACTGATAAAGACACGATAAAGGCATTAGTTGATGCAAACTGGCGAGTAACGACACGTGAGATCTGTGAGAGGTTAAATTTATCAAATTCAACTGTTTACGACCACTTGAAAGGCCTGGGTTTAACCTCGAAGCTCGATATATGGGTTCCCCATGTTCTCACGGAGAAAAATTTGTGTCGTCGCGTTGACGTCTGTGTTTTTCTTCTCGTCACGAAAATGATACATTTTTGAAGCGCATCATTACTGGGGACGAAAAATGGCTTGTATATAACAATGTCAAACGCAAGAGATCATGGAGCGAAAAAGATGAACCGGCTCAAAGCATTTCCAAAGCCAATATCCATCAAAAAAAGGTGATGCTGTCTGTTTGGTGGGATTTTAAAGGAATCGTTTTTTTTTTTGAGCTTTTACCGGATAACACAACAATTAATTCGGTAGTCTACTGTCATCAGCTGGACAAACTGAATGATGCACTTCAACAGAAAAGGCCAGAATTAATCAACAGAAAAGGAGTAGTGTTCCAGCAAGGTAATGCGAGACCTCATACAAGTTTGGTCACTCGCCAAAAACTTTTACAGCTTGAATGGGATACAATGTCACACCCACCATATTCTCCAGCTCTGGCACCTTCGGATTATTATTTGTTCCAGTCACTGGAAAATTTTTTAGACGGTAAAACCTTCGCTTCAAATGAGGAGATCAAAAACCACCTCGATCAGTTTTTTGCCAGCAAAGAGCAAAACATTTTATGAGCGTGGAATCTTGCTACTACCAGAAAGATGGCAAAAGGTATTGGACCAGAATGGCCAATATATAATTTAATAAGATATTTGTTCATTATACGAAAAATGTCTTTCATATTCACAAAAAAAAACGAAATTATTTTCCGAACAACCCAACTATTTTTGCCGTGTCAAGTTTACATTTTAATCTTCGCAATATTGCGTGTAATTTGTTGAATTACAACTGAAGTTTTTCGAATACCGATTACCACTATTTATTGCTGTAGCGAGCGTTGTTTTTCAGTCAAGAAGTTTACGATGCAACGAGCACCAGTAAGATGCTGTATTTCTACAAAGATGGTTTAAATATTCAGTTACGGTGCATTGTTAATTTTACAAGTTCACTTATCGGAATTCTTGCGGTTGTTTATTGCTGGAGCTGTTGTTGTTTTTCAGTGAAGAAGTTCACGATGCACCAAGTACCGAATAAGACGCTGTATTTCTACAAAGATGGTTTAAATATTCAGTTACGGTGCGTTTTTAATTTTCCAACATGTCCAGTTTTCGGAATTCTTGCGGTTGTTTATTGCTGGAGCGAGCGTTGTTTTTCAATCAAGAAGTACACAATGCATCGAACACTGAACATAATACTATAGTTTGATGAAGATAATTCGAATATGGCGTCTGTATCAAATTTATCGATAAATTCTTGCATCATTGTGTGACAGAACTCGTTATCCGATGAGTGGAAGCTTTGAAATCATTCTTTTGGTTATTTATTGTTGAAGTGAGCGTTGTTTTCCAATGAAGAAGTTTCTCGCAATGCATGGAGCACCGAACAAACTGTTATAAAACCATAACAATGCTTTCAATATTGTTTCTCTTGTATTAGAATTATTTCTCAATCCTTGTATTACTGTATGGCAGAATTTGTCACGCCTCAAGCGAAGCTTTCGCAATTCTTGCAATTGTTTATTGCTACAGCGATCGTTGTGTTCCAGCGAAGAAACGTACAGTTGCGCGTCCAGCGTCGAACGAAACCGTATGTTGTCTGTGTGTCTACAAAAGATGATTCGAATACAGTTTATGCTGAGTAAGATTTATTATTGCCTCCGTGTGGTTGATGTGCTTGCAAATTCTACCTGCAACTACGATCATTTATTTTCGCAAACACCGATTTTGTTGCCCGTTATTTTGCATTACTGCTGCGTAGTATAAACTGTGGAAATGGTTCTGGCACCTCGAAAACGATGGTCAATAATCATTAAAAATCGAAACAACCGAAACAAAATATCTGAAATATTTCGTTTCTGAAATCCGATTTGAAAATTGTATTCTCTATGCTTTCGTGTCCATTGAAAATTTATACCTTTCCTTTTCAGTGTATTTACTCGCATAAAATATTTATCGACGCGTCACTATGCGGTCACTGTATCGCGAAAAACAAAAAAAAAACCGCGGAAGCTTTTTGCCGATCCAATATCCCGATCTTTTCATATCGCGGCTGCACAATCGCTGCGAGAATAATAGTGTCAGTTGATATCTCTGTTAATTAACGCGTCCATTAACAGCCTCCGCGTTTTCTCTGGTTTATCGAATATTACGCAGCGTCTTCGAAGGACGCGGATAACGTTTCTCTTCGTTACGTAATTTCAGCTCCAAAACAACTACGACAAACATGAAGCACATAAAAATTCCGACAAAAATGAGCCATATAAAATTTGTGTGCATCAAGTGCGACAAACATGAACGACGTAAAAATTGTTTGCACGATCTGCGACAAACATGAACCTCAATGAACTGCACGGAAAATGAGCCACATAAAGATTGTTTGCATCAACTGCGGCTAAAATGAGCCACATAAAAATTGTTTGCATCAACTGCGGCTAAAATGAGCAACATAAAAATTGTTAGCATTAACTGCGACAAATCTGAGTCACATAAAAATTGTTTGCACCAACTGCGACAAACATGAGCCACATAAAAACAACCTCAAACATGAGGCACTTAAAAACTACGACAAAGATGAGCCATATAAAATTTGTGAGCATCCATTGCGACATACATGAGCTACATAAAAATTGTTTGCATCAACTGCGACAAACATGAGCCACATAAAAATTGTTTGCTTCAACTGCGGCTAAAATGAGCAACATAAAAATTGTTAGCATTTACTGCGACAAACATGAGCCGCATAAAAATTGTTTCCATCAACTGCGACAAAAATGAGCCATATAAAAATTGTTTGCATCAACTGCGACAAGCATGAACCTCGTAGGAATTGTTTGCATCAACAGCGACAAACATGAGCCACGTGAAAATTGTTTGCACCAACTGCGATAAGCATGAACCTCCTAAGAATTGTTAGCATCGATTATGACAAATCTGAGTCACATAAAAATTGTTTGCACCAACTGCGACAAACATGAGCCACATAAAAACAACCTCAAACATGAGCCACTTAAAAACTACGACAAAGATGAGCCATATAAAATTTG
>CM052094.1:17677377-17710758 GCA_028453745.1 Agapostemon virescens
TTATTTAACGGTAAAACTATCAAAACAGTCATTTAAACTGGTCCCTAGTTTTTTCTTTCGCAATTATTGAAGTTATAAAAATGTTTTCATCAGAAATTTTCAATAAGAATTGTATGAAGTTTTAATAAATGTTTCGTTATTATTATAAAACATGTATATCGTTGTATTTATTGTTCGGTAGTTCTAGTATTAAAACAACTTTTATATCACTATGTTTGCAGTTAAGAAGTCGGTAAAAATTGAAATGTTGCACGTACGAGTAATGGTAATAAACTTTTAATTCACGAAAGAAAATACACCACGTGCTATGGAACTATTTTAGATAAAAAAATGTTTCTATTTTGGAATTAAAATTGCTTGAAGTGATCAGGGTTAATAATATGAACTCACGAATTTGTTAAATTATTACTTATTGTTACATTTTTACAATTTCAATTATCACAAATTGAGAATATTATAATGCGTCAAGTTGGCGCGTCTGAAATTGCATTAATATTTGAGCTTAATCCTTTGCACTCCAAGCAATTTGAATTCCTAACTTCGTGGCATTCTTTTGTCCCCGAAGAATTCCATTGTAAATGGTTCATTTCCTTTCGTGCATATCAAATTTGTTACTATTAATCGTACGCACAACAGTTCACTTTTTACTAATTACTTAAATACAAACATTGTAATGTAACAATTGCTTCAAATAATAAGAGTGCTAAGGGTTAAGTATTGTAAGACAAGAAACTCTTAACGAGAATTGTCAACATATTTTTCAAATATTCTTCTTTTTTATGCGATTATTACGATTGGCTGTATATATTTTGCAGACGTTGCTGAGTTTTAACACTGAATTTACCGATCAGTAAACCTAATTGTCTTATGAAAAATAAGAAAATCGTATAAGTATGGCAGAAATCGAAACAGAATCTGCAATTGAGTTAACATTCACCGGTACTGAAATATAATGCACTGTAACAACATTATCAACCTTTTTATATATTAATTACTTTCTTCAAATGTCGAAATTAAAGTTTTGCTATTTAGAGAAACCTATCAATTTAAATTTCGTTAAAAATGAAACTGATATAATAAAAATAATTACATGAAAATTACAGTGCGTTATTCTGCAAAACAACCACACTATTATACCAAAATTTGAGCTTATAAATTATCGAAAATTAACAGTATTAAACGGGAATACCATCTCAAGGACAGTTCCTCACCCTGCCAAAAAGCTAACCCAAGAGTTCTAAAAATTCTCCAACTAACAAACAGAAATAATTAAAAGATTTGCCAATTTATACCGGTTTTTACGATCGGAGACCAACGGTGTAGGAACCGTCGAGCGAAATCAGCGTCGTTCAAAGGGCATCGAATAAATTCGAATGGTCGGCAGCCACGCGCGTATGTGTCAACGACGTCGGCGCCTTATTTTATTCGGCATCGGGGGCCGTATAAAGTCATTCTCGGCGCCGGACCTAGTGGAAAAGAGGAAAGAATCGATCGCTGATCAAACGGTAATGCAATTCAATTGGCGAGGTCCGAGAACGGAAGAGGGCCGGAGCCAAAAGGGTCGTTGCCGAGGGTAGCGGTGTGCAACGGACGCGTGTCTATATTCACGGCCGTTCGGTAATAGCCGAGGAAAATGGGGGTAAGAGAGAGAAAGTACGTGCGTGTGATCGCGGATAAAAGAGTATACCTTACAGTATACACATACCACACGTGTGTATACACATTGGGATGGACCGCGCGTGTGAGTGGAACACTTAAGGGTAGAAAGGAAGACGATGAGGTTGAAAGAACCGTCGGAGGCGCAAGCTGACGGTTGTCGACGTGGTCTAGGCGATGGCGGTGATATCGGCGGTTGTGCTGGTGTTGCCAGAAACAGTGATAGCGTCGCACACGCCGCAGGAACCGTGTAGCACGACCGTAGAGAACGACGAAGACTCAATGTAAGTACTCCGCCGACCGAGTACGCCGCCTTTGTTCCGACTTCGATTACAAATGTAGAGAATGGCTTTCCCTGCCTCGCCATCTCTCCCTCCCTCCCGCCGTCCTACCACTCTCTTACCCTTTCTTCTTTTCCACTCGTCCTTTTCTTTCTTAGATCGTTGAACCCCTCCCCAAAGCCCTCCTCCTTTAACTCCTCTCTATTTCTCACGACGAATGCTACTACCCCCTTCGATTCACCCCGCACTTACCTTCTCGATCTAACGTTGAAGCATCACGAGGTCGAAGTCCTACCGATCACACGTGACCGCACCACCACGAAGAACCCTAACGCGGCTTCTAACGCTAAAGTATCATCGAGGACACACTTGATCGCACTCGCAATCGATAATAGCTATAAGAAAGACTCTCCTCCACCTTGTCGGGGGAAATGATGGGAAAGTGGGCACTTTCATCGGGACAACGTCCTCTGCGAGATCGCATCCTTCGTGTATTGTCTTCTTTCGTTCCGGTTTGTAACTGGCTGAGATTATTCGTTTGTAATCGGATAGTGAATTTTTGCACGCGATGTTGGGAGCAATTGTGCTTCGTTTAACACTTTGCAATCCAAAGAATTTTTATATTTAATCCCTTGCCATATTATAACGTGTCTGACTCGTGTTGAAGATTTTATGTAAAGTTTGACAAACATAGAAATATTATGCTTTTCTTTTTATACCAAATCGAATGTTGTTCATTTGAAATCAATATTTAAGCAACGAAGTAGATGTAGCAGTATGAAAAATATAAATTACAAAGGAAATGGTATAGCAAGGGGTAACAATCGTTTTATGAAAGTGCTACTGCATATCGTTTGCATGTTTCTGCCATTTTTATGATATATTCATTCTATGATATTATTCAACTTGCACATTGTTAATTCTCTATTGTATATAATATACGAACAAGTCTTTCGTTCTGTTTATTCGAATCGATTTACTTTTCACAAAAGCTTCGTAGAAGTGCCACTGCATATCGTTTGCATTGTGGAAGAGGTGGAGGGTTGAAATAACCGCGAGATGTCTTATGAAACACTGGCTTTATGGCTCGAGAACATACAGTCCTAGCGTAACCCGCAGGACCGTTCTCGGTGTGTTTTCGATGTGAACTAGAAGACGACTCTTAACGGACTAGCATATTCATCCGCTCGCACGGCCATCCTCGCGACATTCTTTCTCTCATTTTCACACGATTCTTTCACTCTAAACTAAAACTAGACGCACGCAGCCTTCTCGATATTCGAGCATGCACACTAAACTTTCGGCCAGCCATTCTAAACATTCTCACAAGACAGACACGCAGGATACAATCGGACCCATTCGCTCAGACGCACTCGAAACTTACAAGGAGAGTGCAAGGTGTTCGGATCAGCGATTCAGTTGAAACTTTGTACATTGGTAGAGTATGTTCTCCTGTTTAACACGTTAAGCGCCACGCCGGTCCCTACGGACCGGCGACAGATTTTTCATTCTGCTATCGCGGTGCGCGTTACGTTACCCGACTGTTTATACTCTGATTCGTCTATCGGCGAGCGGCCCGGCAAGGCCCGCCTGACGGCTAACAGTGGCTTGAACGGAACGGCACAGAAATTCGGCATGGCGCTTAACGTGTTAAAGAGGAAGGTTTGGGGAAGATTTTAGCGCTTGAACCATGTCGATAGCTCTAATAGTTTGGTCCAGGGACGCCTTCAAATATTACCAAATATTGCCAAATATTGACGGGATACACCCCTCCCCCCTTTTAAAAATCGTGACAAATTGGCGAAAAATTTTTAGGTCCCCAATTCTTTTGTAAATTTTCCTACAAGCTACTAGACGCGTGGGCAGAGTGTATGACAATTTCCAGGTCGATCGGAATGTAATTACGAAAAATGTGCAGATCGGGGAAATCCGCCAACCCCGAAACTGTCCCTTTCTGAGAGTGTTAATTATCGGTCGAAAAACTTAATTTCCCAGATTCTTTTGTAACAAGGAGAGTGGAAGATGTTCGAGTCAGCGATTCAGTTGAAACTTTGTACATTGGTAGAGTATGTTCTTCTGTTTTAGACTATATATGGTTATACCCGCCAACACTCAATAGTTTTTTAAGTATTCATAAATAAAGATTGATAGCTCTTAAATGAAGTTCTATTACGATTATTCTGTTTGATATGGTGGCAGGATGCTAGGCTCACACGTGGTAGACGTCGATTCGATTCTCTGCTGCCGAACCTTCTTTTTTCATTTACTCTTATTATAATTTTTTTCTTTCACAAATATTTTTTTTCTTTTCTTTTTCTTTTTTTTCATTCGCAAATCTTTAACTTATTGCAGGAAATAAATCTATTAACTTAATCACATCCCATGAGAGCATCTGTATGATTTCGATAATCGTAAAATAAAAAATCTGGAATCTGCCATTTTGACCGATGGTGGTAAGTTTATTATTGACAAGAATACGCAACCGTTTGCCATTCTTGAATCTCGTAATGGCCGGTTTCACAGTTTTCTTTTTACAATTGTCAACATTATTCAGATGCATCCATGGAAATTATCGCAGAAATTCTTTTATTCAAACTGACATTCTAATAAAAATAGTAAGAAATCTAAATAGATAAAATCTATTCATTCGTAGTGCTTGGCAGGCAATATTAAACTGCAAGGAACCATAACTCAAAGTCTATTTTCTCGAAAACCAGATGTCAAACAAAATTAATAATTTCATATTTTCGATTTATTTTCTAATACAGAAACACTCCTGTAAATAACTTTCACATTATCTCGGGAACCTTTCAAACGAAACACTATTTTAACAACTTTCTCCATCAGATAAACTATTTTATTTATCAGAGTACAAGCTCATGCACTCGTGAAATCATTTTCAAACGAAACAGACTATTTACTATTTTGGAATTGTGTTTTACACAGCTCTGGCCTGCAGTACTATCGCGAAAGGAGCACATTAATCAAAGCGACAAAAGTGCCGAGTTTGCTTCTAGTTCCGTTGAACGGATCTCGAACCGAGCATTACCGCACTGCACTCGATTATTGGCGTGGAGATATTCATTTACATTAAGTATACTCGACCGGTGAAAGCCGTATTACTCGTCGGATGACGCTCGGTAAGTCACACAAAGGTTTTCGATAGGAACCGACGAGCGAATATTGCTTATTGCATTAAGGGTCCTGACCCGGGGACTTTGGTGGATCAGGTCACCCGTCGTCGTCGTCGTCGTCGTCGTCGTCGTCGTCGTTGTCGTCGCCGGTGAATTCGAAGAGCGTGGCAGAGCCAATCGCAGTGATCGATAAAGCGCCGCTAATTACCTAGGTTCTGCCTCCAAATTGAAGCTTTGTTCCACCGATGAAATTAATTGACTCCATTCACTCGATAACGCTGGATACTCGAACACCGTTCGGTTGCTCGTTTGTCTCAGCGAGAATTATAGTTCGTCTTTGAAACCTTGGAGGTAGGGCAGTCATCTCACGAGACTAGAACCGAAACGCTGTCGGCCAGATACTTCACAACGCTCGACAACCCTTTGTCAGGGCACAAACTCGTTTCATTCGGACCGGATACTGGCCACTTTCCTGTTTCATTATTTTGCAATCGCGTTCACTATTGACGCTTTGAAACTTCCGAATTACATAACTTGCTGCGCAATAACGTTCCTCTGATTTTTTAAAATTTCGCCCACTTTGTTAACGTTCCGTTATTCGTTCGCCGCCAACCGAATCGTGGAACGTGTTTGGATAAAGAAAAAAATCGATTCTGCTTGCCGCGTTGGTGAATAATATAATTTTAGCCCCTTGCACTGCGATTTATTTCATATTTCCACTGATTAAAGCTTCTTTCTCGTTCGCTGTTTCTTAGGAGGAGAAAGTTTATTGTTGAGACACGAGTATCGCCTTAAGGATATTTTAAACGAATTTTCCTTTACTTTTACGCCTTTTTCCTTTACTTTTACCACCATCATCGTGATACCTTTGTATACAATGTGCTCGAATAGAGAAGTTTACAAAATCATTTCCCATGGAAGCAACTTTATAATTGTTTTCAATAATTGATCAACAGTGTTGGACTGATGCACCATTAAAAATTCCCACAGTTTCATCTAATAAATTGATAAAAATGTAACACTTGTAAGAACGTGCAATACTAACAAATTTCACACGGACAAGAGGAGACAAAAGAGGAGGAAATATTCTATATTAGGCAAAATGGAGTTAAAACAGCTGAAAGTGCAAAGGGTGAACGCGAACATGCTCGGGAGTAGATAAATCATGTAAAATGGAAATGTTCCTTGTCAGAAGAAATGCCTCGTAGTTAGAGCAGCTTCGAGCGCGGAAGGGTTGAATGCGAATAAAATCGAAATTTCGTGTCAAGCCGGCTGAGGTTATACGCGTGAAAAATGAAGTGAAAGAGAAAGTAGCAGACAGCGAGCAGAAGCAAATCATCGTTCGCGAATCCGTTTACGTGTCGGTTAGGAGTTTCAATTTCGATCGTTGATCTGAAACTGGCGTGACTTTGGCCGACAACTCATAACGATCTCCAATGATCATTCAGCGATCCGATCCGGTTGTTGGCATGGCAAAGTTTGCCGTAAAGTTACGCTCGATTGTATGAGCTCGGTGTGCTTGTACAGGAAGCGTAGCTCGTCCACACGTACGTGCAAATGCAGCCCGCCGGCAGCCATTCCTGTTTCCGGTCGGCTGCGATGCACAGAATGCGTACGCGTATGCAGATTAGCGGCCGCGCTATTCAGTCGACATACCGGCCGAGAGAGAGATCGATTTGATCCTGGCTTTTTCATTCGAGCTGAATCGATCGGAAAAGTATTCGGATTCCCCAGCTGCCGAAGTCGAAACCTCTTTTTCTCGTGTCTGCGGCCTGGTCTAGAATTATCCGAAAACGCTCCCCCGCCGGTGTAGTTTTCCCTTTGAGGCGCAGAGAAAAACAAAAGGCTTCGCAAAACCGCCGATTGAAACGGAGGTCGCGAGCAAAAAGGAAACAACCTATGGAATGAAAAAAGGAAGGTCAAAAACGGCACCGTAACCGTTCCCGTGGTCGAAAGACAAAGACGGATCCGTCCATTGATCGAACGATCGATCGAGGAATAAATCGCATTTAAATACACCATTCAACCTTAAAAACGGCGGACCGTTTTCACGACTACATAGCGGATCTTTGTGTAAATGAAAATTTTCTTACTGAATTACAGTAAACTGGAGTTAAATAAAAACTAATTTTCTTTCTTCAGCTTTGGATAGGCGGAAGAAATTTTGTTCTCGTTTGTAAGGGGTTTGTGCGCGTAGTGGTGTGGTGTGTAATCTTTGTCAAGGATGAAAGAACTTCTTCAGAACTTCTTCTGATCAAAGAACTTCTTCGCTGGAAGAACAGACAACAGTACAATGAATGAACGTGGAAACACTAACATAAATGTTAACACTCGAACGGAAACTATTTTTACCACTTTAAATTATACCTACTCATTTTTGTCACAAATCCATAAATTTCGTTACCTATTTGTAACCATATGATTGAGGATATTTAGGAACATTCACTGCTTTATTTCTCACTTTCTAAAACCTATTTTGGAAAGTGCTCCTCGTAGATCTGTTTCTACACTGTTCCTAGTGCAGTGGCTGCTCATCTAATTAGCTCGTCAGAAACTGAACGATTGAACGACGATTATGGTACTTCGTGTCAAAATAGACCCGCACTCTATCGTTGAAAGATTAAATTATATGAAAAGCACAACTTTCAACGTTGCGTTGCTCGGAATAAATGCGTATACAGTGGCTGCTGAAAGTATTCGGACACTCTTTAAATCTAAATCACTTTTTAAAAATTAAGTCAAACGACTTGACTTTTCTCGAGCAAATAGAAGCATTGATTTACGAAATGATATGCAAAAGTAATTTTGAAATAATTCTAATTGATAGAAATTACGTGGGAAAGTAGAAAAGACATTTTTTAAAACATTTTTATTTCAACTCGTAATGAAAATTTAAAATATGCGTTTTTCAGAACTGTGTTAGTTATACACATGCTGAAAATCTCACCGAAATCGATTAACGCGGGAAAAAATGGCACGCATAGAAAGATGTAAGAATTTCTGTAGTTTAAGCAGAAACTGATCAAGAATCGTGAATAATTGAAATTTTCACCATTTTCGATGGCATGCAGCTCATGTGTACATCGATTGATTTCAATAAATTTTTCTGCATGTATATAATTAAAAATATTTAAAAACCTCCTTTTCTACTCGTCATGTAATTCATACTATTTGCAATTTTTCCGAAATCCTTTTCGCGTATCATTTAGTAAATCGATGCATCTAATTGCTGAAGAAAAGTCACGACGTTTAATCCAATCTTAAAAAAGTTATTTAGGTTTGAAGAGTATCCGAATACTTTTATGAGCCACTGTAGATGAATGCGTATCACAGATATATCATACAATTTGTATTTTCCATGTGATGTCTATGTAATATATGTCGTATGACTTCATAGTATTTAAATGCAACGTCAATGGATTAATAATGATCGGTTAAATGTACGCAAGTCGGTACACAAAGAGAACGAACACAATGTAAGTGTAAATCGAGCACTATTGTAATAATTGAAGCTCGTAATAAATGGTAAAATTCGAGAATGCTCCTCTCCGGTGCAGTCTTCTGTTTGAGACGCGGAAACAAACAAAAGACTTTGGAAAACCGTCGACGGAAACGGATGTTGCGAGAAAATAGAAAGCAAGGAACGGAGTAGAATGAAAAATGAAAAGCGGTATCGTTGACAATTTCCAATCGAACGGCAAATTTGATGAACACGCGCGTTACAGTCCGGCGAGATTGCCGGTGAACGATCGAGAAGTAAATTAGAAAATTGTTAATAATAATAAAAGCCTGACCGGCGACGTTTTCGAAGTTAATTAAATGGCGGGGCCTGACCGAATGTTTGTAGATTAAAGTGGAACCGCGACACGGTCGCGCGCTCATCGATATCATAATTTTCGATTACAGGAATTGCTTGGTGGGCAAAGCTTATCACATTAAAATCTCGGATTTCGGTACGGACAACGAATTGTACGCGTGTGATTATTACAAAGTCGATGGCGCGGCGCCGCTGCCGATACGTTGGATGGCCTGGGAGTCCATATTTCTGGTAAGCTTCATTCGAACGGTCCAATTAGGCCGCCTACGCCATTAACACGGCCTGCCTGTGTATTTATCTTATTCTATGTATCGATTATTTAGTAATTTACCAAATGGTTTGCATATTGTGCACGAATAAATTTGTGATTTGTCACGACCATGACTGCGGGATACTCGGTTTGAAACGTATAATTATTTTATCATCGATAAAACACCAGGTTCGATACGAAAGATGATTAACTACTAACATTGCTATGATAAGTTCGTTAGTAGACCGCGGATCTCTATGCAATTAGAAAACCAAGTTCGGAATAAAAATTTATTCGGGTGAAATTACTGCAACGGCATTTTTAAATTCCTGCATTTAAATTAAAATAAATAAAACAAATTGTGTTTTCCATTTTTAAAATCCATATATATTCAAGTATCCCAGTATATTCAATAATATGCATATACATATGATTTCCCGAGAGTGTCAATATATTTTTGGAATCCTGATATACTGCTACAAAACCCAGTATATTCGAGAATCCCAAAAATGTATAGGAATTCGTATGTATTCGAGCATCCGTAACACCAACATGGATTTTCGAAAATTTCATGATTCTTGAACATATTTTTATTGATGTTTGATGATGATTCATGATGATTGATGATGTTTGTTGATGTTTGATGATGATTCATGATGTTTGATGATGTTTGATGATGTTTGATGATGTTTGATGATTTTCAATCTCAGGAATCCCAATATATTCACGAATCCTTAACACCAGGATAGATTTAAAAAATTTCAGGATTCTGGAATATATGGCGATATCCGAAAGTATATCGAATCTCCGGTAAATATATCGGGATTCCCTAAAATTTTTAGGATTCTGAAATATGTATATGCGATTTCTCAAGAATCCCGCTGTATTTTCGCAAATCTTAACCCTTAGCACTCCAATGGCTCCTCCGAGTCGACATAGAAAATTGTCATACTATTGTTCAAAACGATTTTGTACATTACAAGCGTTTGTAACTAAGAAGTTAGGAAAAATTAAAGTGTTGCCGTTGATTGATGTTGATTAACGGTAAGAAATTTGCTATGCGCGAAAGGAGATGAACCACGTGCAATGGAATTATTCTAGGAGAGAAAGATGTCTCGAGTTAGGAATTAAAATTGCCTTGGAGTGCAAAGGGTTAACCCTTTGCACTCGAAGCAATTCTACTCCAAAATCGAAACAATATTTCTATGTATAATAGTTCCATTTTAGATAGTTCATTTCCTTTCGTTCATATAAAATTAATTACTACGACTCGTACTTAAAACGTTAACATTCTTATTGATTTCTTAACTGCAAACATAGCGACGTAAAAGTTGTTTAAATAACAGTATGGCAAGTTTTAGTGTCGCCTTAAAGGCGCCATTCGACTGCAAAGGGTTAATACACTCCCGGAAACCCCAATCTATCCGAAAATCCGAAAATCCTCGAAAACCCATCCTGATGCCAAACGACATGATTTCTTACGATTCTGATAGTCGCGTTGCGAGCTGCAGCCCGCGACTGATTTAAGTTCCGGCGTTCTAATCGAAACAATCTTCGCAGGGCAAGTACACGATGAAGAGCGACGTGTGGGCGTTCGCGGTGACCCTGTGGGAGATACTGAACCTGGGTAGACGTGCCCCGTACGAGCACTTGTCCGACGAGGAGATGGTGCAGAACCTGCGACGGCTGCACCATGCCGCGGACTGTCCGGACAACAACAGTGGCGAGAACAACGACTGCAAGGAGAACACCGACAACCACTTCGACTATTTGCCGCGGCCCACCGCTTGCTCCAAGGATATTTACGACCTGATGCTGGAGTGCTGGCGACGGGAGGAGAACGAGCGCCCGACCTTCCGGGAGATCTCGATGTTCCTGCAGAGGAAGAACCTCGGGTACGCGCCCACGTCCTGATACTGAACGTACCGCGACGTCGATCAGCACGATGTTCTCGGCGTTTGTCGCTCGTGCCCGGCCAAGAGTTATCTGAACAGAGGACCGGAAATCGTCGACGACGCGGTCTACCCTCACTGGATCACCGTGAGGACTAAGTTCTGATTGCCGACGACCGACAAGCGAGCATTCTCCGGTGGCAGCAATACGGAGATCTCTCGGTGAACATCAGAACGCGTAGACGCGCGACGATTTTGATTTCCGGCCAGAAAACGTTCAGCCTCGGCCTAGAGAATTCTCGGTAGGTTCGCTCGAATCTCGAGAACGGTTCGGGACTATCCCGAGATCCTACCAAATTCCCATAGAACCCCTATGAATCTTCTGGCACACGCGGACAAAAGCAGAGACGCACGAGATCATCGGAACGCAACGACGTCGGAACACTCGATACGAACTGTTTCTTAGATACGTAAGATCTGTTAGGGAATACAAACGTGAAACTGTGAATTCGACAATCGAGCGGGTGAATGCGGAGAGCCTAGCTTCACCAAGACGAAGAGTGGTCTGATTCTTTGGAGAACGCTGCTCCGCGGGAACTTCCCTGTGCGAGCAACGCGCAGGGTTTACGCGGGTATCTCAAGGGCTTCGAGGGTCCATTATGATCGTCGAAAATTTAGGAGCAATATCGTGTAATCGTAATATAGCTGTGAACATTCCTTGCATGGTTTAAAGATATATCTTCGCGGTAAGCTAAGGGATACTCTCGTTGCTTAAGCTGTTGGATCGTTGTCCGATCTGAAAACAAGATCTTTTCGTTGTAAAAAAGAAAGAACGAGAGAGAGAGAGAGAGAGAGAGAGAGAGAAAGAGAGAGAGAAAGAGAGAGACAGTGTCCCGCAAGAATCGTATCAACGTATGGCAATACGAAAACTGAAATATCAAATTCTTCCTCGGAAGGAGCTATTGATAGGATAAAGGAAGTATACATATGAGGTCGTATGAATGCGTATGCCTGTGAACTGTGTAGGTGGATGGTAGTATCATGATCTTTAAGCGTTCGGTAGACTTGCCCCGATTCACAAACGTACACAACGGAATCGTATCGAATTTGTTTGCAACATGCTGTGCTTTCGTTGATTCACAAATTCCGAATGGTATCGGCTGAAAACAAGTAGAGGAAGACTCGGAAGTCGGAATTCCGGTTTTGCGAGCCTCGGACTTTTGCCATAATTCTGGTTTCCTTTGTCGAGACAGCTTTGTCGATATTCGAGAACTATACAACATATGCGAAACGACGGTTTCGTAATTATCGTGTAAGGTGTAAGTACTATTATTTTTGACAACATCGTAATTTTCATTCGAAATCAAGACTTTCACAGTCGACGTTGCTTATCCTCTTTCTCTCAGACATCTCTTTAACCATTTAAGGATGACGTCTGAGCAACCGTATCGGCTCCGACGAGTATTCAAAAATTGATTAGGCGATGTCAGAACTCGGTTGTGACGCGATGACTATGGGAAACACGTACGTACAAACAACCGATTACACTAACATCGAAATGGCATCGATCGTACGAAAAGAAGAACCGATAATCGGGCGTTACACCTGAAATGTTAAAGACGAACAGATACGAATAGTTTAACCAAATTTTTTCGTTGTCGACGAGGACATTATAGTTGTGCGATTGCGAGGATTCGACGGATATCATGCTTGGTGATTGGAAAGGTATACATATTCTCTGTTAAGGGACGGTGGTGATAAGGGCCGCGACTATGACACATCATAATTGTAACTTTACATGATAGGCGGGATCAATACAAACACAAAATAAAGAAAAACAACTAGACTATTGTACATATAGGCATACGATCGAGAGGTAAGAGAGGCGTTTATCATTATGCTGGCACGCGAATGGAGATTAGCATCAGAAACGGTCGGAAACTTGAATTCGGGATCGTGTTGCTTCCTCTGTGGAAGGTGATATCGGCGAAGACCAAAACGCGAATCTGCCGGAGAACGGAGTTTCGCGAGATTCGCAGGTTAAAACACGTTTATCGAGGCAACGGCATATCGGAGACACCTCGTTTCTAGCGGGAACCAGGAACAAAACGCCAGCGAGGGGCTTCGACGTTCAAAGCATTCGTTCGGCAACACGCTGTTCTCACGACATTCGACTAATTAATCACTCGAGCCGTTATGTTCCATGTATTTATATCAGATGAAATAACTATCGATAGCATTCGCAATATCTAGCGTGTAGGTAATGTTACCGTTACAACATTAAAAATACTATTTATATATCTTAATGTAATTTTCGCCGCGTAAGTAGTAGTTAATCAGAGACATAGTCGTTCGTATATATATATATATATAAAAGTGGAAAACACAAAACCGTACGTCCGTTGAATTTAAACGTAACAAGACTCGCTTCTCTGTCGTTGAACCAAGAAAGAACGAAGAAAAACAAGAATAAAGACAAACGAAATGGCAAAAGTAATAAAAAATTGTCGTAGCTCGTAATTTATGGGATTATCGATGTAGCACAGATTAGTTCGAATTGTAATCGTAGATCGATTCAACGATTTAGCATTTTATACCGTGATCCGCAGGCACGTTGTTCGGATAGCGATAATAATAGTCGCCGGATCGTTTAGACGTCTCAAAAAAGAGAAGAAGAAGAAGAAAAAAAAAGAAAGAAAGATAAGAAACAGGAAAGCGTAACAAAAAAAGACAAAACAAAATGACAAAAGAAAAAAACAAACTGCCGGAAAATCGCGCACGCGTATTATATTAGGAAAAACGAATCGTAGTTGCGTTTAGATTCATCGATGTAAGCATATTGCTGCCTTTGGCTGTATCGTTGCCCCTCCTTTCCTTGCCCTCCCCTCCCCCACAACCACCTCCAACCCTTAACCCACTACTGCTAACGAGTAACTCAACTTGTCTACTCATGTGATAATTTAGTATATCTCTACGTACCTACCTGTACCTACCGGTTCGGAATTCTCAGTAGCAAAAAGGATTCATCTTACGCTGCGTTGTTCGATCTCAGTGAAAGAAACGATCCAACGACAACGAGAAGAATCGAATCGAATCTATTCCTAACTATTAATAACCAGGAATGTCGACGAAATGAACATCTAACTGGGTCCGGTTTGCTTCTGTTCGCAAAGATTCGAGACACGAATAAAGAAAACAAAAAACCCCATTCTCTGCTGACAAGAAAATTTGCTCTCTGATCGACTGTTTTTATACGCTTTCCTCGGAAGAGAGAGAGAGAAAGAGAGAGATCTTGTTTCCGACGAACGAGATATTATCCGAAGAAAGAGATCGTTGAAAGACAAGAAGAGAAGCAGGCATAATCCTCTCAAGAGCTGCTTCGATGACAAGCGAATCTTTTTCTCCTGTGATTTCTGACGCTTCGTCGTTCTTTCCGTTTCCGACAAATGGCGGCGTTCTTTCCGCTCCTCTAATCGCGGCGATTCGAATCTAATCGAATCGAACGGCTTCATCGACGTCGCTTCGCGAGCTCTAACGTTGATTTCGATGATCCACCGAACGTGAATTGGCAATCGGTGAAAAGTTTCTACGCGACAGTTGCTGTTCGCCTGATCTTGGTTGCGGAATGTTTTGCGTTTCCTTCGCTAGCGTAACGATCGACAATCACGCTCACGCCTCGAAGGCTTCCGGGATCGTTCAATCTTCCATGTTGGTACTGTCGCAAGTGCCGCGGCGAGGAAAATCGTTAACAGTGGAATTATCGTCGAATCAAGGATTTCACGATCGAACGTGCGTGCGATATATTCATACGGTGTCGCTAGTGATTCGCTTGCGATCCGGTCGTAACCGAGACCACGATCGAGTGCGTTTTACATGACACGTGGTGGCCGAGATTCTCTTGTAGAGCGGAAAATTTCACTGGAGTCGAAGCGTTTTCAGAAAACTTGATGTTTATCCCCATTTAACACTTTGACTGCCCCGTCACCCATATATGGCTGACAGAATTATTTGTCCATATTCAAAAATAAATTTCTACGTTAATATATTCGTTGCATTCGATTCAGTTAATATCTGACGAATACAAGAAAATACAAGTTGCTGCATCGAATAAATTATAAAATTATTATTGCTGAGGCTTTCGGGTATAAGCCGTGTCCTAAAGAAAGAGATTTACCAACGTTTCGCAAGCATTGCAGTTAACTTTATTAGAGGGGTCAGAGGACACACCGATACCGATACAGTATGATGCCGGGCCGTGAAAGCCTCTAATCTCTGATTGGCAACTCCACGGCTGCTTAAATAAATTAATTTGATTTTATGGAATTTTTGAGGTCGTCAGCTCGGCAGTTAATATATTAACTGTACAGGATGAGGCACTTGAAACCGGCCATCTGAATAACTTGGTTGTTGTTGGTGATAGGAAAGAATGCATTAGGAATCACTAGAAATCATTTATACAGCTGATCATCCGATGTTACTAGTTTTTTTATAGCTGGAGGTGTCGAGGAGATACGAAGGTCATCTCTGTTTTTTTATATGACGCGATATGTTCTTTTACTTACATTCTGATGGAGTATTTCAAGACGAATACAGTGACCTATCGGAAAGGTTATTCGTGGTCTGGGTTAAGTCAATTGTGATGGAAAGTAATTTACTTTGAGGAAATGATCGAGCACCATTGATTTATTTATCTAACAGAAATACACGACTAATACGAATATTCAAAATGGCGACCTTGAACATTGATGCTCTTTAGCGTTACTTGATGGATAATACATGTTGAGTTTCAGTTGTGTTTATCGCGGTACAAACTCTTCTTGTACGCTCTTTCACATCTTCTTTGGTTGTTGATACTTCATTATACACTTGCTGCTTTAATTTCCTCCACGAATAGAAGTCCAGAGGTGTTAAATCTAGAGAACGTGCGGGCCATTTTTGATTTCCTGCACGACCAATCCAACGATCTCTGAATATCACGTGAATATCACGCATTTGGCTTAACACTAGAACTATCGAATAATAAACGCGACTAATGTATATTGTCTGATAATAATGACAAGACTGCATCTAATCAGACCTTGCCCCATCCCAATCATTTTGACTGGTCCGGCAGTTCTAGCGTTAACCTAGACCATGAATAACCTTTCCAACAGGTCGCTGTATTCATCCTGAAATACTCTATAAAATAAATTAAAAAACATATGGTACCATTTAAAAAAACAGAAATGACCTTCGTATCTCCTTGACGTCTCCATCTATCAAAAAACTAGTAACATCGAATGATCAGTCCCTCGATACTAAATAATTTTGAACTAATGCAATTTTCCCTGTTAGCAATAGCGGCCAAGTTATTTAGGTGGCCGATTTTAACCGCTTCACCCTGTATTCTTGTGAAAAGTGTTTATCGCCGTTCAATTTAGGGTGCATCGATGACGTGCCGTCCTCGCATAATCCTGACAAGAAAATCTAACAGTTGGCTTTCAGGAAGATTGTTTCCTAATGTTCCTTTCGTTACGAGCAAGCAAAGTGTACGCAATAAAAAGATTTAACCCTTAGCACTCGAATGCTAAAAACCGTCGTACTATTATTTGAAACAATTGTTACATTGCAATGTTTGTATTTAAGAAGTTAAGAAAAATTGAAGTGTCGCGCATACGATTAATGGTGACAAATTTGATATGCACGAAAGGAAATGAACCATGTACAATGGAATTCTTCTGGGGCAAATAAATGCCTTGAAGTTAGGAATTGAAATTGCTCGGAGTGCAAAGGGTTAAAAGTGCGATCAAAGAATGAAAGATATCAACCTCGAGTCATAATTTGTTCTTTAACATTGAAATGTTGCAAATTTTTATTGCATCTACGAAGATAGCGAATATTAGTAGAAATATTCTACAAAAATTTTCCTCAAATCTTCTCGCGGACATTTTGATTCTTGTATATAACAGTAAGTATAGTTAAATATTGTTTGTTGAAAGGTAAAATGAAATGATCGAGCACGTTCGAAAAGGCACTATTGATCTTGGAAGCGCATATCATTGAGAAGAGGGTCAACAAATGATCGCCATATAAATATTAAACCTTAAATATATGTTTCCTCTTAATAGAATTCGCATGGAATTGTACCGACTCTTTCAGATACATTAATTCTGCTATTGTAAACAGTTTTCGGAGACACGGTTATAGAATAGGGCGATAATCGCTAAATTTTCACCACGACCATCGATCCACACCATGTAAAACGACTGCCCCAGCGATTTGACTTGTTTTTAAAACGGAAAACATAAATCTAACATTTTCCGATCGTTCGGACAGATCTTTGCTGTTCTGCGGATTTGTAGATTCTGATTTTTGGCACATCCGATTGTTAACCTAACGTGGAATTGAAAGAAATCTAGAGATAATCGCGGAAGACTAGAGAGCTCACCTAGCTGTATCTTCTATTCAGGCACGGGCAATCTCTGGCTTTTTCATTGCGGCGTTTCACAGCCGCGTTGTTTAACGTTCGCTTTTTCCTATGAAACAGTTTCCGCATTGGAAAATGATGTATCGATAATCGTAATCTCGGTGCAATGTAGTATAGCAAACGTTTCGCTACACGAAACTGTCAGTATTATTTCTATCAGCTTGCTACGTAGGCCCTGTCTATTTTACGATGCAGTCTCAAATTATTCATAAACTGATAAAGTATTATAATTATAATTATTATTACAAGGCTCAAATCGATACTTTTAAGCAGATCTCGAAAGATTTACTTACGTTAGCCTATAGTCGTTCTCTAACGGTTATACGTTACGGAGTATAGATCCTTATGCATTTCTAACATTTGCGAATTTATAAAATGCAATGAATCGTCTGGACTCGTACGAACTAATGGCTTTATTTTGTTTCCATCGGAATTAATTTTTTAATCAACCGAAGAAACTTTTCTTTTAACACTTTGACTGCCATGTCACCCATACATGGGTGATAGAATTATTTGTCCATGTTTAAAAATAAATTTGTACGCTATATATTCCTTGTACTTAATTTAGTTCATATCTGGAGACTACAAGAAGGTTGAAGGATAATTTATGTTTCAGACATTTTAAGTTTTCAATTGTTACTGCATTACATAAATTACTTTGATTTTGTGAAATTGTTGAGGCTGTTGGTTGGGCAGTTAAAGTATTAAGAGATGAGAATTTAAATAATAATCTGCATAAGGATCTGTGATCCAGTTATAATCAACAACTTAATAGGGGATTACCAATGTTCGATCCTTGACTTGCCATACATATTCAGATAAGTGGTGATGTTCAAAGTCGCATGAATGCGGTTATCATAGTAAACCGATTGGCTTCGACGAGGAAATTACAACGCGAGAAGATACATTCAACTGAATAAAGTCAGAGAATATTATATTATTATTAATTATATTTCGTGTAGCGAAGACTTCATTGCTGTAGCCTTAAGAATACGTGAAAATATAGATTTGGCAAACGTTCCTTCGTTCGTATGTATTGTTTCTTAAAAACGGATAAGGACTTTTAGATACTGCGTTAGTTATCGAATGATGTACGATTATTATAATTCAGTTCACCGTCGACGACCATCTAGGTGGAATCGTGATGCTGATCATTAGTGATTGTTGATAATCTTTGGTAACCGATGAATTTGTACATATTCCATTCCGAAAGCCGGTAAAAAATTAATCTTTCTTCCAGATGATTATCGTCGAACAGGTCTTTGAAAAAATAAGGAGAGAGAGAGAGAGAGAGAGAGAGAGAGAGAGAGAGAGAGAGAGAGTGAGAGAGAGTGGGAGACATAGAGAGAAAAATCGTTGATAGGCCGTGAAAGGTTGCCTAAGCCTGCTCTACGCTATTGAACCTTAATCGTTATAGTCATAAAATTATTTTGTACTAAGAACTGTTTATAATTTTGTATCTAATCTCTGTAAATATCAAGCAGATTGTCTATGGCTAATAAAGCTTAAACAAAATCGACATAAGTAGACTATGTAAAGGAATATATAAATATATAAATAAATGAATATATATATATAGGTATTTATATTTTAATTAGCAACTAAGAAAGCGAACGAGAGGATGTAATTAAATTTCACATAGGCAAGGACTGGTAATACACCAATGTACAACGATCTAGGAACTATTTGTATTATACAAGTGACAATTTAAGGGACAAATCATTAAAAAAAAAAGTATACCTTTTACTCGATAGCCACGTATGTGTACAGGGCATCGTCATCGAATATGTATCTTTAAAACTACGGAAAGGAAATTTCTATGGAAAGTCAGTGTTTCATTGCGTATTATCAATTCGACGAAATATTTGTAAAGTGTACTTCTAGAATTCTTTATCGTATCCGAATCGATCGTTCTGTCGAGCGTTGGTATTGCAATGTGAACTGCAAAATATAATTTCTTTGATTTATCGTAACGCAATATTTTTGGAAAACCCTGTACAGTATTACGGCGTATAATGCAACTAGTCATTTATGGCACTCTATAACGATTAAATTAAAGTGTACCTTCTACGTTCAACGTGACATGCGAAACGTTTGTAAAAAGAAGAAGAAAACAAACCAGGAAGATTATGTATAGAGAAATGAGGATTGAGTTTCTTCCGTTTCTTTTTTCTCGTTTCGTTGCAATTAATTGCTACGTATGTGTTTTATTGCGAATTAACTAAAATAACGCATCGGTTGCTCTACTCTTTTCACTTTCATCAGTCTGTCTCTGAATGCGAACTACCATTTAAACATTACTGACAGTAATCTAAGTCTTGTGAAAGATAATTCTATTCATGTATCTTATATGTATGTCTCGTAAAAGCGGAAGTACACGTTGTAAGTTCAAGTATGCGGGAAGCACAACGATAAAACCTATTTGTATCGAACAGTCAAATGAAATGATATTACATATTTCAATGAAAACTCGTGATCTCTACATGTTCTCATTTTTCCTCTCCCACTACTAATATTTTACCATTTATTAAATTACTATTATTAATATTATAAATATTAAATATAATATTGCTATTTATGAATATTATAAATATTAAATATGATATACTGTTTATTAATATTGTAAATATTCAATATAATATTAGTATTTATTAATATTAGAAGTATTAAATATAATATTACTATTTATTAATATTATAAGTATTAAATATAATATTACTATTTATTAATATTATAAATATTCAATATAATTCTATTTATTAATATCATAAGTATTAAATATAATGTTAGTATTTATTAATATTTTATTACAATAATATTATTATTTTTATTCTTTTACCTCCCGCACGAGGAACTTTAGAGTCCCATCACCATTTGCGTATCACACCCTACTGTTTAGAGAAAATAAGTGCACCTAACTAACCTGAACGACGGCGTTAATTTTTAATTTAAGCAATTCGCAGCTTTAATGGTGCTCCACAATCACAATTCGATTGCTACCGACGCAGAAAAATTTCTGCACCTGTTGCACCCATACAGTAACGTGTGTACATAGTTTCTTGAAGGCACCTTTGTTATTACCCAAAAATTGTTTCGTAGGGCGTCGCCAACTGACGAACCCCCATAACAGTTAGCGAGATTATGTATTTCTATATGTACCACGCATGCCACGGGCTTAAAAAAAATTACAGTATCTACTCTACATATTCACCAATGCACGTGCATAGTTTGATCACGCTGGAATTTCCGGTGCCTTCGTGAAGAAAGATTATGTTCTCCCGCCAATTAAGGCGTCATTTTTTGGCGCATGCCAAAGCTGCACTGCGCAGCTTTTATGGTGCGCAATGACTACAATTCAATTGCTACCCGTGCAAAACAATTTTTACACATGTTGCACATATACAAGAACATGTGTACATAGTCTCATGATTATTTATTATTTTTCCACTCTACTACTCTCTACTAATTATGGGAAGACGTGTACTTACATTATATGCTCCTTACGCAGCCATATTTTCCTCACGTCTGATCACTCTACCGGACTCTGCGACAGCAATGCTCCGATTTTTAAATGTGGTTTGCGTCAAACCTCCTTGCTGTTGACCAGTGACCTTCCTGTTTCACATTCAATTATTTTAGTATCTATAGATTTATCGATAAATAAATGATCGACCGAGGATACTCGTTTGAGGTTCTCTCGGCTTACCATAACCAACTCACATAACCAACTGATCAATTGATTACTTGACCTCCGACCAACGACCACTGATCGCTCGAACAACAAACTTCTTGACCACTTAACCACTAAAAACATTATTTAACACTTTCCAAAAATTGTTTTCACTTCTATGAGCGGAGCTTACAGTTCACATTTCCGAAATGCGCACGACTATTAACACAATTTGAATTTGAAAGTGAATGCGAAACTGTTGCAACGATCGTGCGCGCCACAATGGCGTGGTGACATCTTCCGCTGAAATAGAGAACCATTATTTTTTCCCTCTACTATTCTCGACTACCCATATCCCAGTCTGCACTATGTTTGCTCTTCACGCGGTTATGGTTTCCTTACCTCTGTTCATGTTGTACACGTGCGAGACAATGTAAGGTACACGTGAGTTTTCAGAATATCAGTGTAAATCGTTTTTTAAGTTTTTTTGTCCATGACCACCTTAATTACATAAACGTAAAGCTTTTATATACTTTATCATCATGAAGAACAAACCAATTCGTCATAAAGAATGCAACACCTTTCAGGTATACACATAACCTACGAAAACAACCGTCTTGTTGTGAAGTGTTTATTAAGTGGTTTTCTCTCTCTTGTAGTTCAAGCTATTTTCTGAAAGAATAAATGAAATTGACGTTGATGTATTTCACCGTGTTATACATCGAAACGAGGAAGATGATGAAGTCGAAACGTATTTCCATCAGACTCTTCAGAAATGGAATCTTCTTAACCTCACAGAGGGTTATTGTAGCTTTAAAAAACAAGTTCGTGACATTGTCACGCTTCCTCAGTTGATTAATCAGAAACAGTTTGTCATTGACATACTACTGGAATACCTGGAGAAGAAAGATGTTTTGTTCCTGCAGCCAATTTTGGAGTAAGTAATTTCTCCATTTCGTAATTTTTCTTTATGTACTGATCGTGTCTCACAACGTAGTATTTGAGCCGGCATAGGGGCAAGAGAAGCAAAATTCACCGTCCCGCGATGCAATACACCTGAAGTAATATGGGTAATTTTCTCAGAGAATATTGAGGTAAAGTTTGTAACTCAACTGTGTCCTAACCAATTAGTTAGTTTCTTCGCAAATTCTTTTTGAATTCTTTTTCCTTCTGAATACCACGTTGTAAGACACAGAATACTTTGACCATTTATAGATAACGTTAACAACTAAAACTCAATTGATCACTCTAATGAATATACATATATGATTATAAATTTTTTTTAATATATCTTTTGTATGAATTTTTCTTTATAGATTAGTGGTAGCTGTGTCTAAAGATCTGCAGAAAGATTTTTACGAGTATTTTCCTCGGTTTTTGTCAGTCATCTTTGATTTATTGCAAACCAAAGATACAGAACAATTAGAGTATGTTTTCACAGCATTGGCGTATTTGTTCAAATTCCTATGGCGTTACCTGGTGAAAAATATTAATACTGTATTGGATCTGCTATTGCCATTATTAGCGGATACACAACCACCTTACATAAATAATTTTGCAGCTGAAAGTTTTGCGTTTGTAGTACGTAAAGTTAAAGATAAAGATTCCTTCTTAAAGATTGTGATCAGTATCCTGGAAAAAAATCCTAATGGAGTATCTGGCTGTGGAAAATTATTATTTGATGCAATAGCTGGTACACCAGGACAATTTCATTCATGCGCAGAACAAATGCTTTCATTATATTTCAATGCATTGAATAATGATGATGTCAATCAAGATTTAATGTTTCAAGTATTAAAAGAAATAATTAATTGCTTTGTAGAAAATATACATCCACAAAAATGTCAAATATTCTGGTCTGTAGTATTAAATGTTATGAATACTTCTATTGAAAAAACTAAAACCTTCCAAACAACAGCTGGAAAAGAAAAAAGTTTGATTCTCATAATGCGATTATTATGTATAGTTATTAATTATAAAAATGGACGGCTTGTCTTAGAGCCAGTACCATTAATAAAAAAATTAATACAGACTTTGGATATTTTTGAAAATGACAATGATGTTCTACAAGAGATTTTAAATGTAGCAGTTGCTATTCTTCTAGCAGCCAATATTAAATTAATGCAAGAAACTTCGAGTCATATATTATTTAAAATTATGGCTGTAAAGGATGTAAAATTATTATACAGAGCTGTTGAAAGTTTGATGGATCACTCAGCCTTTGAAACAGTGATTTTGCCACACATATTACGACATAGTATCACTAATGGATTCACAAATGATTCCTTACAATTATTTGCCAGTATAGTGAAAACGAAAGTTCCACTAAGTATAAATGGAATTAATTTAAACAAATGGCAAAAGTATGTATTAGACATTCGAAGTGCGAAGTCAAATACAATCGACTTCTTCTTAAAAGAATTAAAATGTTTATCTAATAATGTATCAACTAACACATTGAAGATATTAATTATTTTACCACATTTAAAACCTTTACCAAAGGAATTCACAGACGTTTTAAAAGAAGGGATATTGTCTCTGCATGGACGGATATTGAATGATGCTAATAAAGAAGATGAATTAAATAAATTATGTTTTAGTTTTTTATTAGCGTCTGAATCAGCAATCCATATTTTGGAACCTGAAATTTTACATAACTTCATGGAAACACAGACTATAAAGATACTGGACCTTCTAGCTAAATATCCTGACAATAAATTCATTTTGAACACAGTAGATTTATATATAACATATTTTAGTAAATCTGAATATCAAGACATGTATATAAATATGACTGTTTTTGACAATATAAATAAAAGTCTTGCATCAAAATTGAGTTCTCCTTTCAGTGATGTTCGATTGATTGTAACTCATTTATATTCTTTATATTCTAATATCAACGAACTTAATGGTTCTATAAGCAATGCCGAAAAGAATCCTATGGAACTTTTGTATTTGGCAGAATGTGAACCTATAACAGTTCAAACTTACAGAAATAGATTACTGCACCTACAAGCTTTATCATTTGAAGGTACAATACTGTCGAATTTAAAAGCCAAGTATAATGATATTCCACTTAGATATTTATTAGGGTGTTTATATATAAACTTTTCCATACTATGGGAGCCTGTGAGTAAAATTATTGCTACATATGCGAACACAGAATGTGAGCAATTTTGGCAAGTATTTATAAAAGAATTAAAATCGTGTCACAAGGAAACATTAGATTATAAAACATTGTACGAATGTGACATTATTTCTGAAATAGAAATTGAAATACAGAAAGTTAAAGACAAGCCTGATTATCAAAATCATAAAATCTTATTGTGGAAGTGTATGGGAAATTTCTCCCATTACTGTGAAATGAAGAACAGAGATGTAACAGGGATATTTATTGATTATGTAAACGAGAATTTCTTCAAAACAAATTCTGAAGATGGCAACTGTTGTAGTATCTTACAAAGACAAGTACTGGATAGTCCCGATAGTAAAATGGAAGTTGATACAGATGATGAAATTGATCCTGAACTTGATGAAAATGAGGACGAAAAGGATGAAACAGAACAGAAAATGGAAACAGAAGAGAAAGAAGCTTCTCCTAAAAATAAGAAATATAAATCGACATACACAAAATCGATGCAAGTATTTATGCCAAATCGAGTTTATAAAGCAAAGGTTTTAATTGCTCAATTAGAGATGTTTGGTAAGATAACAAATCCGAGAACACTGTATAGAGAATCGGAGATGCAGAAAATTTATTTGGATTTATTATCCTCAAAGAATCCAGACATTCAAAAGGCTGCCTTAAATTGTCTTCTCACATATAAACACAAGTATCTACTACCATACAAAGATAACCTTATCAATTTAATTAATGAACAGAATTTGAAAAATGAATTGATACGATTAAAGGTCGATGAAGAGAGTAGCATGATACAGAACGAGCATCGTAATGATATTGTGCCCATATTAATGAGACTACTTTATGCAAAAATGGTATCAAAAACAGGGATGAGAACTGGCGGCAAAGGAGGCGGACTTGTAAGACGAAAAATGATTCTGCGTTTTCTAATTGGTACTCAAGAAGATGAAATGATTGTATTTGTAAAAATGGCGTTCAGACCTTTCAATAAATTCATGCCACTTAATGTAAACGAAAAAGTCAATTTGGATGAGTTAACGCAAAACATTATTAATTCGGTTGACTTGAATAACGTTGTGCCACCTAAGCGCCTGCAAAGTGCTATTAATTTACTAGGAATTTTAATTGAACAATTCGGCAGTAAAATGGGACAGAAATTATTACCCTATTTACTTGGTTTGGTCATATGTATTTTAGCAGAAGTAACTGGGATCTTGCAAAGATCAGACAAAGTTCATGTTGGTTATTTACCATCCATTAGAAATGTACGAAAAAGTTGTATCTTAATATTAGTACGATTCTGTGGTCACTACGAGAACTATGAATGGAGTAAACATGAAATAGATGCTCTGTTTAATACAGCAGTATTTCCATGGCTGGAAAAGTTACCTATCGAGGGAATTTACAGTCCTACTCCTTTACTTAAATTGTTTATGGTGTGGAGCCAAAACTCGCGTTATTATCCATTGTTTATAAAGCACCATGCTGACAATAAGTCAATCAGTCCTTTACCATACGTTATGCGTCTTTTAATGAGTCCGAACACACATCCGCCTGTATTTAATGCAATACTTGAAATGATTGAGAAAATGGTAACGCTACAGGATTATGGAAAAAGAAATGAGAATGATATGGAAATAGATACGGCTTTGGTTCCTTTAACACCGATACTTACTAATTTATTAGAAATAAACGAGGAAGCTCTGTCCAGTGGTGTCAACTTTGGATCTACTATACTTCTACCTCATGTTTGTAATATTTTGGAATATATAAAAAAGAAACTAGAGAAGACAAACAGAGGAGTAAACAGAACAGAGTTAGTGATTTTGTCACGTGTCTCTGAATTTGTGAAAGATGCTGACGCTTGTGATACTCTACTTACTCTCATTATACCAATATTAGTTAAGCGAACCGGTGCTAGAGAAGGGGAGGAAACGATTATTGAATTAATCACTACAGTCATAAACCTCATCAAGCACATAAAAAAACCAGAAATTCATTTACGTGCAATTTTACCATTATTGGGTGCTATTTCGTCTATTCCTGCTCGCAAACTTTTCTTAAGTCTTTACAAGACAATTGCTGTAGGATCTACCAAAGAGTCTCGTGAAACGCTCGTGCAAAATTATAATATAATAAATGCTTTGAATGCATGGGATCACAAGTGGCTTGATCAGCCAGATTTTCAGAAAAGACTGAACGCATTCACTGAGATTAATAGTGTCGTGGAGAAAGATGAAATTACGTTGGAATTTGGAGTAGCAGTTATTTATAATTGTTATTATTTTCTTAAAAACGACACAGATCTTGCTATGAGAGATTATGCAGGACAGTGTGTAAAACTTATTGGCCCTAAGTTAGCAATGAAATACAGAGAAAACATAATAGATAGACGTCATTTAATGGATGAAACCATTTTGGTGCTCATTAGAAAAGGGATCATTAGCAAGATTGAAACTGTACGACTTCATTCCATCGATTTTTTGGGAACTATGTCGATGGAATGTGCAGAAGTTCATCCTGTCTTACGTGATTTATCACTTTTAACCAACAGAATAGATCCAGAAGTAGACTTCTTTAAGAACATGCAACATTTACAAATGCACCGAAGAGCTCGTGCACTTCTTAAATTTTGCAACTTAGCAAAAACGTTGAGAGAAGCCCCAAATCCGAGGACATTAACACAATTTATTTTACCACTTGCGTCTTCATATTTGTGCAATGAAGCTTTTATACATAAAAACAGTATAATTGACGCGGCGATAGAAACAGTTGGTACAGTTTGCAGACTGTTACCCTGGCATCAATATGAAATTATCTTGAAATATTACTTGGGAAAATTAAGAAATTCTATTGAATATCAGAAGCAACTCGTTAGACTAATTGTTATTATTCTAGATTCTTTTCACTTTGATCTGTCAAAATACAATTTTGTAGATGAATCTTTAGGATCAGAAAATAAAAAAGAAATTACTATAGATAAATCAATTTCTTCCAAAAAAGAGGAAAAGCATGTAAACATGACTGAAACACTCGTTATCAAAAATGTTAATGAAGAAGAAAATTTAGATGATGCTCTGAATTCTGAGAATGTGGAGAACAGTGAAGAAATTGTAGAAAAAGAGCAAATAAAAACGCAAGAAAAAGAACTTGTAATTGACAAGCAAACAGTACTGTCGCAGCAAGGAGCAAAAAGGGTGGTCCATAGTATAGCAAAAGAACTATTGCCTCAACTTCATCGTTCTATCATAGCAAGAACTAGTCGTGAGAGTAGTCACAAGGTTAACAAGAAGAAGGTTGCAGCAGACAATGAAGAAGAAGAATTAATGAGAGTTCCCATTGCACTAGCATTTGTTAAATTATTGCAAAAGTTGCCGGAATTTACTTTAAATGCCAACTTACCAGGGTAAGATCAACATAACTTGCAATAATAATGTTAATGGCAAACACAAAAATCGCTTATAAAACGACACACGTTATTTCAGAATCTTCATGAAACTGTGTACCTTTTTGAAGTCACGCTTAGAATCGGTGAGGCGAATTACTCGAGAGGTATTGCAGAAAATCATGATAACTCTGGGTCCAAAGTATCTTCACTATTTATTAAGAGAAATGAATACATTGTTAACAAGAGGTTTTCAAGTTCATGTGCTTGCATATACAGTGCAGTCAGTGCTGGTTGTATTGAAGCCATATTTCCAGAAACTTGATATCAATGAAAATCTTCAGAGCATATTATCTGTAAGTTATATCACATGTTATCGTTAACCCTTTCGCTACGAGCGTCGCGGCGGAAAAGTCGCTCGTAGCGAAAGGGTTAAAAACAGTAATATTAATAATGTATTAATGACCTATTCTTTTCATTAGGTGTGTAAAGTAGATCTGTTCGGTTTAACGGCCGAAGAAAAGGAAGTAATCGGAATTATAAAAAATGTGTCAGAAGCAAAGTCTACGAAAAGTTTCGATATTTTTCATATTTTAGCAGAGTATATTACAGAATCATGTTTGGTGGACTTGATCTTGCCGTTGAAGGAAGTACTGTTAAGAACACACTCGCATAAAACAATTCAGAAAGTGGTGGAGTGTTTAAGGAATGTCGTGTTGGGTCTTGCTGATAACGCTTTTATACCAGTGGAACAAATGTTAATATTTCTTTATGGTGTAGTTTCTGAAAGCATTCCGCAACTACTGCCCCAGAAAAAGGAAAAAGAATATACAATAAAAGAAGCAGAAACGTTAGCTAGACAGAAACCAGACTTATATATTATACCACCGCAGCCAAAAAATAGAATGGGCATAAAAGCTGCCTCAAAAACATCGAAGAATACTAATGTACATATTATTATGGAGTTTGGCTTAAAACTGTTTCATATATTGCTGAAAAGAGACAAAATATCCGGCACAGCGTTTGCACCTTTTATAGAACCGTTTGTACCAATTACAAGTGATTGTTTGAAGTCTCAACATGTTAAGGTAAATTATATCAAATATTTATTTCATATTTACTTTTAGTTTTAGAAGTCAAAGAAAATATACACTTACAATCGATAAATAAATGATTAGAGTTATAGTATAAAAAATAATTAATCTCTATGTAGCTATTGATGTTGTCTACAATATTGTTATATATTCATTTGCAATTTGCAAGCATCGATACTTCCTGAAGATAATAAGAATTTAAGTGAACCACCCTGTATACAAAAATTATAATCTTCTCTTTTAACAATTTTTATCTCTTTTGTAGTTGAGCACACTAGCGTTACAATGTTTAAACTGGCTGCTAAAGATGAACCTACCTTCGATACAAGAATCAATCTCCGAAATCTGTACATCCATTTTCAGTATACTGCACAAGTACGCTGCAGCTGGTTTGAGCAAAGGAGATAATTTTGATCTCGTTATGGCTGGTTTCAAGTGTATGTCCATAATCGTTCGCGATGTGAAACATTATACAATTACGACAGATCAGTTGAAGGTTTTGATTATGTACGCCGAACAAGATATTCATGACAATGACAAACATGCGACAGCATTTGGGCTGCTGAAAGCAATAATCGCCCGGAAAATAAATTTTCCAGAATTATATGTTGTTATGGAGAAAGTTGCCGCTTTGAGCATTACGTCAGAATTGGAACACGTTCGGCAGCAGTCTCGTTCTGTCTTTTATTCGTACTTAATGGAGTATCCTCTTGGAAAACACTTGAACAAACACATTGCGTTTTATTTGACGCAGCTAAATTATGAGATGCAACCTGGACGACTTAGTGCATTAGAAATGCTTCACAGTATAGTTACAGGATTCCCAGTGGTGGGTAAAGTCTCTAATATATTTACAAATTAGTTCTTCAATTATTTTTATTATTTTTTATATTTCCAATTTTAGAAAACTCTAATTTTCAAGTCGGGTCTCATATTCGTAATGGCGAGTGCCAGTTTGGTAAACGATGACGACCCAACATGTCGCAAATTATGCGCTAAATGTATTAAAGAAATGATCACTCGCATACCTCACAATAAACGGAGTAACCTTTTTGACATAGTCCTGGAGTGGTTGAGAGATACTGAGGTGATTACCAGAAATTCGTCTTGACTAATACTGTTTTTTAATTTATTCTAAAATTGATTGTTTCAGGTATCGCACCGCGTTCTGGCTGCTCAATTATGCGGAATATTCGTCAGTGTAGAGAAAGACACTTTTGAATCTCGTCTGAAAGAAGTATTACCTCTCATATTGAGACAATTTCATGCAAAGTTCGACGACAAAGACGAGCCTGGACGTTTCGTGAAATTACACACAACTAACGAATTAAAAATGCAACCTCACATCAAAGATCCAGAAAGATTGAAAGATCATCATATGTTCCAGGTGCTACAATTGTTGTTAAAAATATCCGCGAACTGTACAGCATTCCTAAAAAACGAGCAGTACAAAGAAACTGTTTGTTCAGTTGGTGGTAAGTTCCATTATTTACTTCACAATTATTTAATTATTTATATTAATGCAATTTGTTGTACATTTCAGAATATAGTCAATCTTTACTGGCTCATCCGCATGCCTGGGTTCGTCTAGCAGCGTCTCAGATGATCGGATTTATCTTGGCCACCCTTGATATCGACAAAATCGTAAATTCATTAGAAGACCCCGAAAAATACCAAACAGAATCCGGCTACATGTACCACGACTCTGCCAGTATTATAAGAAGTTTGAGTTTAGATTTAATAGCACAATTGCTACCAGACACAACGTTCGAAGAATTGATGGACCAAACCATTAAGAATTTAATTTTTATCGCGAGAATTCTAAAATCTGTTAATACATGTAATGATGCTACCCTCGGTGAAAGTGAGGAAGTAAAAGTTAAAAACAACAACCAATTATCTCTTCCTTGGTTGCTTAGAAAATTGCGGAAAGCTGTGAATGTAGAAATAACGCGAGCTCCAAAATCGAAATCAGTGGTATGTTTATAAAATGCTATGTTATATTATTTTTATATTATTATTATTCTAATCTTACGAGCGATATTCTTCAGAGAACTGCTTACTTGAAATGGGTGGCCGGAATCGTGGCAACGATATCCATAGAACATTTGAAAGGAATACTTTTCAGCATAATGTCACCGATCGCGCGCGAAATGGCTTCAACAGAAGAACATAATGTCGCTTTACGGCGATTAGCAAAAGAAGCAGCCACAATGATAAAGAAACGCATGGGTAGCGAAGAATACACTAGACTACTGAATCGTGTACAGCAAAAGTTGGATATCAAGAAAACTGAAAGAAGAAAGACACGCACGCAACAGGTACATTTTTGTATTTATAGTAACGTTGTAAATTATAACGTGTATACTGAAATATTTGTTGTAGTATGTAACGGATCCGGAACTGGCTGCGAAACGCAAAATAGCTAGGCAGCAGAAGAAAAAAGAAGCCAGGAAGAGGAAATTGAGTACCATAAGAGGGAAAAAGATAATAAAGAAACGTCCGAAGAAAGAGGTTGATTTAGATATCGTATAAAACATCTAGTGTACATACATGGAAAATATTACGGAAACGAAATATTGTTACGACTATTTTAGTAGTGCGATTATTTTTTACGATGTACTTATGATACCTTTATGCTGACAGTAATTTCTGTAAATATGAGATACATATGTAAATAAGAACGTATATTACTACTGTATCGATTTTATGACATTGTCTTGTAAAATAAATAATATTTTTAAACGGAGATAACATTTGTCCCAGACGCTGACATTACCCAAGACAATTATTCTCTTTATGTCTCGTTTTTTTTTCCAGTATTATAATTTCGTAGTCGCCAAAAATGCTTCGATGATTCATAAAAGAAGAAAATAATTTAAAATAATAACAAGCAAATAGGTTTAAGTCCGAGTTATTATCATTTATTTTTTTTACTTCAACCGTATGCGTATTTTTAATGTATGCTAAGTATATACTATGCTAATATAAACGATTATGTTTCCTTTGACTAAATAAAATGAATGAATTACATAGATATTAAAGATATTTTGACGAGCAAGGAATGATGAAAATTTCTTCGAATCGAGTATCAATTCATTTGCCAAATAATTTGCGTACAAACAAAGCCGTTCGTTAATTAATATTTTGCATTTGTATGTCTTTTACATATCGACAATTATAAAACTCCACTTAAATACAAAATTAGCTTGTTAAAATATCGCGCAATTCTAAAGAAACCGAAGGTATTTAAACAACCGTGTAACAATGTATCGTGTAGAAACATCCAAGCATGTACAAGAGCACAGTGTAAGCTGTCCAAAAGACCGTGGATTTTAAAGACCGTTTAAAGAAACCTGAGCGGGTTAAATATAAGATGACGAAGGTACCAGAAGAACCCAACAGTGATGGCCGTGGCGCTATCAACCCGTTCAAATTAAACAACTCAAAAAAGAAAGAAAAAAGGCGCTGCCTAAAAATATTTCGCCTCATAGAATCGATGCGAGAGATTATTTCTCGTAAAGACTGGCTCCGATTGCGATAAATGTGCGCCTATGCGTAAGGCCCATAGTAACAAGGTGTTTCGCCATGAGAGAAGAAGTGCTAGTGGCAAGGCACGCGGAAACATTAGTCGTAGTGTAATCGACACCGAATCTGACAAAGCGGAAGAAATTATGTAACTATACCTCTCATTGAAGCACCGCCAACTTTCGTCTCTTCTTCTTTTGCCTGACGTTTAGATGGTCGGGGGAGCAGAGGGGAATGACGAACGGCTTGTAAACCGTGGCTGTTCGGCTTATCGTAGGATCCGCGTTATCGACAACGGTTTCGAACGCGATAGAAATATAGACGACCGCGAAGTCGAAAGCCTGGGCTTTAAAAACGCTTCGGATCGGTCGCTGCCCGACAATAGCCGTGCGGTAGATGAACCGTTAGGGACGACAGGCTAGAGAACATTAGAGACCTCGTTCGTCGACACGCTACGGAATTATCATGGTGACACTGGTACTGTTCATCGTGGCTTTGCTGCTGATCTTCCAGCTGGTCAAATCGCAAAAGAAACACCAACCCCCAGGTAAGCGGAAGTGTTGCTATTCACCGGTGTTGCATCTTCCTCGTGGAACCGGTGCATCGATCGAATTCATTCACTTTCTTTCGTCGCATCTCTTCCTTCCTTTTTTACCAAATTAACGACGCGCAGACGAAATAACGAGCGAGACTATAGGCAGTGGCCGGCTACGGTCAAGCCAACAGTCTATAAACGCTATTATACCACTGTTCTTATAATGGCATTCCTTGCAGATACGCGAATCACATTAATTAAGATACGGAAGATACTTCCGTAAGACACGGAAGTATTCGAACGCTCTGAGATGTAAAGTTTGATGCGTAAAACGTGCGAGTCACATTGACGATTACAAAATATATTTATTCGTGTGATAATGTATACCGAAGTGTCTTCGGTATGGTTAATAATACTTACGAAAGATTTGTTGCCAATATCGGCTAAACAGACGCCGCAAAAGTATTCGAACGATTAAGCGAGTAATTTATTGTTAACATGAAAGTATAGATTTAACCCTTTGCACTCGAA
>CM052094.1:17711158-17721639 GCA_028453745.1 Agapostemon virescens
ATAGCCTTTTTAGTTGGTTACAGTACCTTATGATTGGTATACTACTTGTATTATTATTTTAATAATGTTATTGGTACAATATCACTTTTACCCTATATCAACAGTATTAAGGGTAGAAACAAATTTTTATTTGATTCCAGTACCTTGTGATTGATAAACAAAGTTTCTATTTTGCATAAAAGTGCACAATCGAGTACTGTGTATACGAATGCACCAGTTTTTTCATAGTTTATAGATATTAAAACAAAAATATTAGGTTTTTAAAACGTTCTTGATGTTCTTCGTGATTTTATAGTTTAAGATAACATTAGAAGGGTGTGATGCTTTTATTTTGGATACAAACACACACAGAAGTTTATGATACTTTTTACTTTATAAGGAGAGTTGATCGAACAATATAAACATTGGTTCTCTTATGTGGGTCATTGTATCAATGGACGCAGCCGTTGATCCACCAAAGTCATGGCAATATTTCTTCTAAACTGTGTCCTACCAATATATTCAGCGATTCTTGAACGGAGAGTAACTTTCTTAAACTTTGACCAAACGACTCGAGTTTTTTCACATAGTTAGAAGGATTAGGTTACCGGGAAACGCGTAGAAGAAATCTTTAAAAAATTGCAATTGAGGTGGGAATATTGATATCACTTTTTAATATAATGTACTATTTTGAAAATTTGAATAATGAGTTTCGCTGGGGACAGTTTTTGATAGCGAGGGTCATTGTGCAAACTTTATACAACTTTGGGCACTTATCTTTTATCATTGACACGATACAAATAGAATGTATATTTTTGTATCTGTAACCTTTCCTTTTACTTTGTCGTCACATTTTTATATTAGTAGAACGTCAGATTGTCGCAAACAGGTGAACGAATTCTTTTGTTTTACGTTTTGCACCAAATGTTTTTCACGCGAACCATTATTTTAGCATCATTTTGGTAATAAGAATTGGTGGAATTGTCTTGATCGTTAGAAACAATCGATAATATTTCCTGTGACATGTTAGGGCTTAAATGCTTCTTCCTGTTGTCCACATTTCAACGTGAAATTATTTTTTCAGGTCCGTTTTCCTGGCCGATTATTGGTAATCAGTTTCTAGTGAAGAATTTGTCGATGAAACATGGGGGATTGCATAAAGCAATACTCGAGCTTTGCAAGAAATACGGTGAAGACGTAATAACGTTGCACATGGGTGCGGAGAAGGTGGTAGTCGTTTCTGGAAGCAAACTGGTTCACAATGTGCTGAAGAACGAGCCGTTCGATGGTCGACCTTGGAACGAGTTCATCAAGATCCGTAATTTGGGAAAGAAGCAAGGTATGTGCTAACGTCAATGAGTTTTTAAAAGGGACTTAAAAAATGGACGATTCGATGCTTTTTAGCGTAGACAGATAAGAACTTCAATTAAAATTTCAGTCGGGAAACAAGTCTTCAGAGAATCTATATATTTATTACCAAATGAATTAACAGACATAGTATTTTATAAAAAAAAACTGTTGCGATTGTTCAGACGCATCAGAAATTAATTAAATTATTAAACGATCCAATGCTATTTAGTAAATACAGATTGGAACTTCAATTAGAATTTCAATTAGGCTACAAGTTTCCAGAGAATCTAAAGATTTAATAGCAAGCAAATGAACAGATTCAGTATGTTATTAAAAAAAACTGGCGCGGTTCTTTAAACGCGCCATGAATCAGTTAAGACTCTCGGATTCTTATTTATTTATTTAATACTTTAAATATTACATCGAATAACAGCAGATTCTAAGATAAATAATGTTGCAGTAATTGAAATACGTAAAATTTTAATGACCGGCATAATAACTAATGGTATTTGAATGTTTACACCTTCCGAGCAAGTAATAATGTACGTATGTAATAACGATTTATACAGGGTGTCCTAAAAATTTTCGACTTGGTTGAAAGAGGGAATTCCTGGGGTTATTCTAAGTGACTTCATTCTTTACAAAAATGTCGTACGCGGCTATTTTTCGAGTTTTTAACTAAAAATACGAACCAACTGCGATCCCATTGAGCATGGTGCCATCTTTGCCTATAGCCGCGCTTTGATTGGTCCGCACTTTTCGCAAATAACAAGAAGAAAAACGGTTCTTAAAATTATACTAGAAATCGCCCTTAGCGAGGAACTCGGATATTTGTTTAACACCCTGTATAATAGCCTTTACGTGTTGCATAAAGTGTTTATGTTAGGTTTACCCATCATACTATTCGATGACTAATCATCGCGAATTTATCGTCCTTGCAAGGCATCTCGATGAACGATGGACCGGACTGGAAGGATTTGCGCGGTTGGATGGTCTCCACTCTGAAGGATTTCGGTTTTGGGAAAAGTACCATGTCGGATATGCTCATGGACGAGATGAGCGAGGTCCTGGAGAACCTGAAGGGCGGAGGTGTGCGACGATTGAGGCCAATATTCGCACCTGCGGTGATAAACGTTTTATGGCGTTTGTCGACGGGAAAACGCTTCTTGGAGGGTGAGAGGTATCTATGCGACTTCTCTGTCACTATACACTCATATCTCTCAACTATCTCACACTGTACATTTTACCAATACATTGTTACAATTATCTCTAATTTTTTTATTTTAATTTTCAATGTTTAATCCGCTACTGGCACAAATAGATATAGAGGGTGTAATGTACCCATTTGTCTTTTTAACTTTCATAATTTCCGACGCAAAAAGCTTTACATGCTTGACTACCACGTTAAATTGCAGAGTATTTTACAAATCATTTTGCAGCTCAAAACGATAAGAAATTAGACCTGAAAATTAAATATTCATTGCGTAAAGCGTATTAGCGACAAAGTCTTGTTGCTGACGAAGGGTTGAATAAATATTTTTCTTTCTCGTTTTAATAATTTCGATAATCCAAAGATAATATGTTGATATTATTTAATCGTTACGGGCTTTCTTCGATTTTGAATTTTACCTACTTAATTTGAACTTGAGGCTAAAAAGAACTGCGTTTTAACATATGTAGATTTAAAATTGCATGGACTTCCACTGTTAGTAATTATGTACAACGATTCTTTTTAATATTCATTACAAGTTCTTACGGTTTTGTATTTGACCTAATCGTTTGTCTCATAAATATTTAAAAGCTGCAATCTATGAGCGAGTATTTTAGGAACATCTGTAGGAAAGATAGTGACTGTTATTTTTATCCTGTGACAAATTACGATATACAGGCTATTTTTTCAAGGCAATGTCAGTTAGGAACCTAAGTAATGCGACGTACAGTAGCTCGCGAAAGTAATTCAAACACTCTTCAGTGTTCGCTATACGTCACCTCTCTCGTGTGTTCTCTTTATGATTTTTACACACACAAGTTTGATGATTCGGAAAAATTGAGAGAGCTTGGCTGAGAAGTTTTGAAGCATCCACCGTGTTAGGTTTTTATGGGGGTAAACCAAAGCACTTAACACTTAATTAACATTAACAGAAGGTTTATTTATAACATATATAAGATAGTGTGGTTTACAAAATTACGTGACGGAACAACGTGGTATAGCCCAGACCTTGCTCTATTAGATTATTTTTTGTTTCGAACTCTGCAAAACTACCTTTATGGTAAAAAATTGATGTTCAAAAAAGGACTGTGAAAAATCATTTGGCCAAGTTTTTAGGCGATAAACCGCAGAAGTTCTATTCCAATGGGATTATGGCTGTATCCCACAAATGGCAAAAGGTTATAGATAATAATGGCTAATATATACTTGAATAAAATTCATTCTGAATAAAAGAAACATTTAATCAAAAAATGACAAAAATCTCTCAATACTTTTCCGACTATTCAATACATATTGTGTTGTTCGGAAAGTAATTTCGTTTTTTTCTTGTGAAAATGAAAGACAATTTTCGTATAATGAACAAATATTTTATTAAATTATATATTGGCTATTCTGGTTCAATACCTTTTGCCATCTTTCTGATAGTAGCATGATTCCACGCTCATAAAATTTTTGGTCTTTGCTGGCAAAAAACTGATCGAGGTGGTTTTTGACCTCCTCATTTGAAGTGAAAGTTTTACCGTCTAAAAAAATTTTTCAGTGACCGGAACAAATAATAATCCGAAGGTGCCAGATCTGGAGAATATGGTGGGTGTGGCATTGTATCCCATTCAAGCTGTAAAAGCTTGAGTGACCAAACTTATATGAGGTTTCGCATTATCTTGGTGGAACACTACACCTTTTCTGTTGATTAATTCTGACCTTTTCTGTTGAAGTGTATCATTCAGTTTGTCCAGCTGATGACAGTAGACTTCCGAATTAATTGTTGTGTTATCTGGTAAAAGCTCAAAAAACGATTCCTTTATAATCCCACCAAACAGACAGCATCACCCTTTTTTGATGGATATTGGTTTTGGAAATGCTTTGAGCCGGTTCATCTTTTTTGCTCCATGATCTCTTGTGTTTGACATTGTTATATACAACCCATTTTTCGTCTCCAGTAATGATGAGCTTCAAAGATAGATCATTTTCGTGATGTTTGAGAAGCGAATCACAGACTTCAACGCGACGACTCAAATTTCTCTCCGTGAGAACATGGGGAACCCATATATCGAGCTTCGAGGTTAAACCCAGGCCTCTCAAGTGGTCATAAACAGTTGAATTTGATCAATTTAACCTCTCACCGATCTCACGTGTTGTTATTCGCCAGTTTGCACCAACCAATGCCTTTATCGTGTCTTTATCAGCTTCATCCGGCCTTTCAAACCGTGGTGCATCTTCGACATCAAAATTGCCGGATCGAAATTTTGCAAACCAGTTCTGGCACTGGCGTATTGTCAACACATCTTCTCCATATACATCGGTTAATTTCTTTCTGGCTTGAACAGCATTTTTACCTTTTCTATAGTAAAAAGGTAAAATATGACGAAAATGCTGCTTATTGCTCTCCATATTTGAAAGGGCACTAACCAAAAACTACTGCGTAGAATCAATTGGACTTTTCCACACACTAGCCTTGCTATATCAGCTCTCAAAACATATAAGGATTATGCGGCTTAAATGTGAAGTTGGCAAAAAAATACAATTAAATCCTCTGTCTGGAAAAAACGAAATCACTTTCCGAACAACCCAATATAATGCACGTGAAACTACTTAAATCAAAATCATTAAGAAAACACATGAGAGAGGTGAGGCATAGCGAACACTAAAGTGTGTTCGAATACTTCACGAACTTTTTAAGCGAACAATCAAGTTTGAGCAGCGCTTTTTGTTTGTCAGTTACTGCGAGTTTGTCAAATATGTTTTCGCTGTTTGTTCGACGTCCAAGGAAATGGCGTCGAGCAAATACGCATCGCGAATCGAGGACCAGCCGTGACCGGGGTTCGCGAAAGATACACGCGGCAAATCTCAAACAGAAGCTAACGATCCACGGCAAGCACATAGAAGCGACTCGCGAATAAGTCTCGTGTATTCGATGCGCAATTGGTTGCGATCGTTAATTGCTGTCTTTCGAATGTCGTCCCGCAGGTTACAGTATTTTATAGACTTGATGGATCGCCGGGCGAATATCTTCGACATGGTCGGCGGAATTCTCACCACTTTCCCTTGGATCCGTTACGTTGCACCCGAGGCCTCCGGCTACAATGTTCTTCTCGAACTGAACAACGAGCTCAAAGGCTTCTTAGAGGTGAGAGTCAAATCAAACTACGATTTTCTCAAGTAAACGACGGAGAAACCCGTACGCATTTTGTACCGTTGACAAAATGGTGAGTCGACGAGATTTGCGTCTAATAAATATTGTTAGGGCGGTTGTCCATATGGAATCGCCATGATGAAGAATTACTTTATGGTAAACAACCCTTAAGAAAATAATAGAAGATAGGGGTTGTCACGGAACTGTTGTACAGACAGACAATCGAGGCAAGTCGGAGTTTGCCTGTCGAGCGGACTGGACAGCAAATTGATCAAATTTATCCAAATTGTATTCTTGTTGTAATAGTTATTAGCATGTTCCGTGCCACGTGGGGCGTATGCGAGCCACGCTGAACTTTCCGTTCAAGCCGCTTGCAGTTCTAATTGAAGAGCGAAGAATTTTTTAAAAGCTTATCGTAGAGTCAAATATAGACATCTTAATATCATGTGTACTGCATTTCTTATAGCGTAGGGCGTTCACGCTCCACATAGCATAGCGATCATTTATTTTCAATTATCTTTTGTTGAAACAGCAGAGATTTTATTACTTAAGCGCAATTATTGAAAGTCCTATTAATAGGCTTCCGGTCGGTAAAGTGTTAAAATAGTATGAATATTTTTTAATATTATACCAATTATATATAACATACTAATTTGTAAATTTGATACCATCAGTCCCCAGGGATACAGCTGGAAATATTGTTTAATATTATATAAGTTATATACATAACATATTAACACTTTAATGGCCGCACGTTTACGCAGTTAAACGTTGCCAGGGGCCGGAAATATTTTTGAGGAATTAATTTTAAAAAATTTTATTAAATTCACGAAATAATACAACATGTGCGAACATACACAAAAAACAATAACAATTTAACAACAAATTTAATATTTTTCCTTTGTGTGATACTTATTAAAGCAATCACCTACATGTAACAATAACATTTGTTCCGGCTATCACACACATATTGTGTGAGCGGCTATTGAAGTGTTCATTTGTAAATGTGATACTGGCAGTGGTGTTAAGGAAACAAATACATTTATTCTGAACTACTTTAAATAAATTAGTAACGTTACACTTTCGCATGCGTAATCGAATTAAACGATAAACAAATGTTGAAATAAAAAAGATGAATAGCTTTGGCTTGCAAAGAGATCAATTTTACCAGTAGACCTTCTATCTAAAAGACTGCTTTCTGTTTATGTCAATGCAAGTTAACTCCTCTAAATACTCCGATTTCACCAATTATTTTCCCCTATTGATATTCAATTGCCCTGGGTCACTTTCTCTTTTTCACATTTGTGGTCCGTCTTTTTTTCAAAACAGGAAGCCTGACGCGTTAAGTATTTATTCTAAAGAAATAAGATTGATTGAAATACATAAGTAGCAATTGTTTGAATAAAACATTTGATCATATTCGAACAAACTCGTTGTTCGATTAATCATCTTGCGATGCTTTCTCACAGGAGAACATCATCGAACACAAAAAGAACTACGTCTCAGGAACCGAAGCGGATTTAATCGACAAGTTTCTCTTGAAGATGATGGACAGCAATGAAACCAGCAAAGTTTATACGGGTACAGTGTCTATTCGACAAAATTCTTCTAAATGAGCCGTTTATTTTGAAAGTGGCTTAAGTCCATTTATGCTCGAATCGAGATATTGAAAGGTTTGCGTTGGATTAAATTTAAAAATATGGGTAACAGATAACATAATAGAATAATGTTTTTGGGTTTCTAAAAGTGTTAAATTTATCATCCCAATTACTTAATTGACTTGACTTAATTTTTTGTTTAAATGAACTTACGCCACTTTCAAAATAAACGTCTCAAATATAATGAAACGTTTGTCGCGTTTCGAATTGTCATTTTCTGACAACGAGTACCGAACTTTTCTTTATTCGTACGTCATGATTGACGACGTAGAGAGAGAGAGATCGTCGGTGATTTGTTATATGTACAAGGCTGTTAAATTTTCAGATGACCAATTAGTGATGGTACTGGTCGATCTCTTCCTTGCTGGTTTTCTAACCACCACGACGTCGCTAGAGTTCATGTTCCTTAATATGGTACTGCATCAGGATGTGCAGCGGAAGCTACAAAAGGAAATCGACTCTGTGGTTCCAGCCGATAAGCTCCCAAGCATACCGGATAAGTTGAAGTAATTAAATAATAAATTATGATCGCGCGAGCATTAACGTTCCCGGTAAAACATTTTCATCGAAACGAGCTCGAACGTTTACATTCTTTTAGCCTTCTACTTTGCAATATCAATTTTCCAGAATTAATTTAAATTTCTAAACACTTTTTAAGAAATGCTTTACGTATATGTCCGAAGGACATTAACATTACGTGTTCCACGAATAATTATTCTAGTCGATCGTTTCGCCTATACTGTTTCTTATACATAATATTTGAAAGTTATTATCTATCATTATTAACATTTTAAAGTGAAGGGAGTAGATTTAATTAATTATTTAGTTCATGATGTCATTGATTTCCTTTAAATTTATTTTTTTAGGATAGATTATTTTATATATTTTATATATATATATACAGAACCATATTCTTCTAAGAATACGTAGAACTTCATTTGTTTTCTCTGACTTTCACTATTCTTTTAGGTAAAGAATTATATAATTGTTTGATTTGTATTTGTGCTAAATTTTTCCATTCGATCGTTACGCAAGTTTTTAATTAATTTACATTGGAAAATTATTGGCCTTCAGCATACATTGCTTACGAAAGCATTGCCAAGCAATTTTTTATGATATTCAGCTCGCCGGCCATTGAAGAGCGAAAATATTCTCTTTCAAAAAGTTTTCATTAACAATTTGAACAGACAGCGTATAACAGCGATGCGTTTTGCATATGTATAAAATTGAATTTTCATTAGTTCGAGATAACGGACGCTGTTCGTTGTGCCCAGAATAAATTTAATTTCTGTTCTTCTTTCATATCCAATACCAGCCTAGATAATTACATCACCTCCATGCACTTGATGTCGAATTTTTATCAATGGCTGTTTACGAACAGTAAAAGTTACTTTTCTCCAAGTCCTTTTCCAAAGTACAATTTTGCAAATAACAAACGTGCCTCCTTATGTCTTGCGTTTAGCGATGGTTTTGCCGTTAATCTTCGCCGATTTATAATGTTGCTAGTCTGTACGACGAACATTTTGTACATTTATTTCCACTCCATCTTTCTTAGCAATCTCCCTCGCAGTAACATAAGAATCGGAAGTGATATATATTATTGCTCGTGTTTCGCGTTTAGATAATGCTGCTGACCTTCCTGTATTTTTCTTCTTTCCACGTACACTTGAATCTTTCAGCAAATTACATATAACTTTTCGACTGCGATTGACTTTTATTACGATTTGAATGATAGGCAACTTTCCTTTCCGCAGAGCTAAAATTGTGTTCTAATTTCACTTTCACTAAGCTTTTCGCTACGACCCATTACGATGATAGCGATGCGAGAAAGCTCCAGACAGAAATTCAACGTAATAACTTCGTGCAAGTTTACGAAACACCGAAGAATATGTAAACGTTTCAAAAAGTTCAAGAGTTCCATCATTTTGTCTGCGTGTTTTTAATTCTTGCTTCTTTTCTAATTTCGAGAACTCGTCGAACTAAAGTCAATTTATGTTTTTTTTTGTCGTAGAATAATTCCATTGCACGTGGCTCATCTCCTTTCGCGCACATCAAATTTGTTACTATTAATCGTACGCGCAACACTTCAATCTTTACCACTTTCTTGAATACAATTATTGTAATGTAACAATTATTTTGAATAACAGTCTGGCAATTTTTAGTGTCGCCTCAGAGGAGCCATTGGAGTGTTAGGGATTGAGAAATTAAAGGATAGTACACCCGTGCTATCTTTTTGTCTGAGAGTATAGTTCCGACGAATTGCGAATAAATCGTCAGTATTATCGAATTTTCGAAACGTTTCGACTGTTATTTGATTTACTATTTGGACCGTTTGTTTTGAAAGTGGTGCAAGTCCATTTTCTTCTGTTTTGAGGAAATTAAATGTTAGCAGATCTGACAATTAAAAAATATAGGTTAATTATATGAAGTCTGGGAATGTTTGTACTAATTTATCAATATGTAATTTGATTATATAAATTTCTTTTAGGCGAATTTAACTAAAATAATATATATTTCCAGGCTGCAAATGGACTTACACCACTTTCATAATTAGTCAATTATAAATATCATTTAATTTCAATTTTGAAGTAACAAATATCACTTAAAATATATTTCATATTAATCCAATTTTGTTTATAAATAATAACAAGAAATAAAATAGAATTAGTATTTTTTATTTTGAACGTTAATTATATTTATATACTGTCAAACTTAACACAAGATATAGGTATTATTAATTATTTATGCTCTTCATGTGGCAGTGTTTTGAAATATTCATGATGCATAGGATGTATATAAGGTAATAGCTGCTGCATATTCTTATATTTTTCGTATGTAATAGGCCTGGCGATATGTAGGTGATAAATTTAGAGTCTTAAATTCTGTGTCCTCCATTGATGTTTTACATAAAATAGTATACGGTGCACTTTTGCAAAATCTCATCCAACATATTTACAACTAATTTACTTTTTCTCCATTAGTGTTTCTTCTTATAGAAATTCTCTCGTTTCATTTCGTGTAAAATAAATTTACTATGTTGTCTACATTGGTTTATAACGTCATAATAATCCTGTGGTGTGTACAGGAAATTCTTTTTTTGTAATGTCATTTTTTCTGTCTATGGAAATTGGACTTACACCACTTTCATAAT
>CM052094.1:17747078-17763604 GCA_028453745.1 Agapostemon virescens
CTAGGATTGAAAGTCAAACGGGTTATACTTCCAGTAAATTTTGCGCAATTAAATAAGTTACTTGTTTTATTCAAGAATTCAAATTTCTAAACTACTCGAATTGTATCTACTGCAAAATTTTGTTGATTTTTCATGTGAATACAACGACTGCATTATATGTCAAAATGAATAAAATAAATAAGCATCCATACAGAAGTTATAGAAAAGTATGTTTGCAATGAAGTAGACAATATTAATATTATACAAAGTTCAGTGCAAGCGAAAATTGCCTTCAAACCTTAAAAATGGAATAAGACCGTTTCTCTAACCCAATACACTTTAAAAACAGTTTACAAGTATGAAAAGTAATTCAATTACAGCATAAGGCGGTCTACATAAAATGTTTAGAATTTAAAATAAAAGAAAGCGTGTACTTTCGCGCATTAATAACGTTTACGATTCTCCGCGGAAGAGCAGTTTCCAAAAACGCAGAGACTTTCGATTCGGAACGATCCCGTGGACGTTCCGTGAACGACATACGGTAGCCCGACCTCCAAATTTTCGCAACGGGTTTCACTGATTTGTATTAATATATTTGTGTCACGACTGCCGGCACGAAACACGGAGCATTACATTTGTCCTTGAATAAGGAAACTCTGATATAGGTATTCGGAACAGCTTGATGCTGGAATAACAAATATACAGAGAAGGGAATCGAAAACTGCTCGCTATCCAACGAGAGACAACAGCGTTTGGCACGCATTGTATCAACTAAGATACGAAAAAAAGATCATTGACAATTCTAGAAACGAGATGAAAACAAGTTACATTTAAAGAAATACAATTCCAGAGGACATTTGATCAAGAATCCACCGAAGGACTCGTTTCAGTCACCGACAAACGCTCAACGAATTTACGGAACAAAATAAAAATGGTAACGGAGGGTAACTTTGTCCTGAAAGATCGATGGAAAATAAATTAATTATAACGAACGACTGTCATGTTTGTATATCAAATTTTTCGAACGAAGTGTCTGGAGCATCGAGTGCCCGGCGCATTATTATAATGCGAATGGTACTATTTTTAATCCTTAGCACTGGAATGGCCACTCTGAAGCGCCACGAAAAATTGCTATACTATTATTCAAAGTAATTTTAACATCGTTGTCTTTGTATCGAAAAAACTTATAAAAATATAACGGTTGCAAGATCTATACATAAGGTGAAATAATGCATGTAGAATGAAAATATACTAGATCAGAAGAAATGTTTTGATTTTCTAGTTAAAACAGTTTCGAGTGCAAAGGGTTAAACAGAGCCGTCGACAGAACCATGAGTCTACTGTTCGTCGATAGGGTCACATGTCACAATAATGTGTCGATATATGTAAGATAGATGCGCGCGTATTTGCGAAAAATTGATCTTCGCTATCACAGGGTGTACAACTTGAAAGGACCAAATCATCGATCGTCGAGAAATGTAACAAAATTCGAGATAGTTGTTTAATAAAAGTCATGTTAAACTCCAGGCAATCTCTAGTTTCAGTTTGGTTTTAACAGTTTTAGGAGTTACACATTTATAAGCATCGGTTATCTAGTTATATTGTCATTCAACGCTAAAGCTACCACAGCGGGTCAAATGGCCCTTTTCAGGATTTTTATTTTGCATTTATTGAAACTACGAAATTGCCTTCGTCGGAATCGATTCGATAGATCTCTTTGTTCTATACTTTGTAATGAAAATCGCAAGTAATGCGAACACGTTAAATCTTGACATTTTTATAAGACAATATACACCAGGCAAATATAATGCTCTGTAGGTTTCCTGTTAAAACTAGGCTCGCGATCCACCAAAAGTGACTATTTTTCACATTACTTTACAAAAATTACAAGACTCTAATTATCCAAACTTACAGGCATTCCTTTTATAGTGTATACCGAAATAAATACACTTTTTAGATAATTCCTTATGGTTGTCGATTCTAATACTCAGTAGGTTTAGCGTTGATTAAGACTTCAAACAGAATCAACTACACTCGAACGAATGTTATATCTTTCTTTAAGATAATTTAAATATTAACATAAACGTTGATATAGAATCAATGTGCATATCCTTTTACTTTTTGGAAAATAACCAAACACGAAGAGATCCTAATTATTGTATCTATGAACAAATACAATCAATGAACGCAATAGAATGATAAAATTGTTTTTGCGTTCAATTATTACTTTCTGATACTCTTATTAATATATTTCTGACGATTTCTATGAATAACACGAGACCAAAAACAATACAAGTTGGATCACACGTGCCTGTTCAATTTACCATTCGGAAGAACCCAATTCAAACCGATAACATCTAAATTCTCAATTATGAGCTGTAAGTAGTTCTATCCAACGCAGCCCAGACGCAATCCGTTGATCGGATAATCTATACACGATTAATTATATTGCGTTGTCCGGAAAGTTCGTGCTGACTTTGACGGAAGTTTGATACGCAACGTATTTAACTTCTGGTATATACAGTAGCGGACGAAAGTATTCGGACACTTTTCAAACCTAAATAACTTTTTCAAAATTAACTTTATATAACTTTTTCTGGACCAACTAGCAGCATTGATTTACTAAATGATATGCAAAAATAATTTTGAAATAATTCTAATTGGTAGAAATTACGTGGGAAAATAGAAAAGACATTTTTTAAAACATTTTTATTTCAACTCGTAATGAAAATTTAAAATATACGTTTTTCAGAACTGTGTTAGTTATACACATGCTGAAAATCTCACCGAAATCGATTGACACAGGGAAAATGGCACGCGTAGAAAGATGTAAGAATTTCTGTAGTTTAAGCAGAAACTGATCAAGAATCGCGAAAAATTGCGATTTTCACCATTTTCAATGGCACGTAGCTCGTGTGAAGGTCGATCGATTTTAATGAATTTTTCTGCATGCGTATAACTTTCATAGATCTACCAGATGCTTCTTTAAAATTTTTTGTGCGTGGCTCAAATAAAAAATATTTAAAATGTTCCTTTTTTATTGGTTGTGTAATTCACATCAGTTCCAATATTTACAAAATTTATTTTGTATATCATTTATTAAATCAATGCAACTAATTGCTCAAGAAAAGTCAAGACGTTTGGTCCAATCTTAAAAAAGTTATTTAGGTTTGAAGAGTGTACGAATACTTTCGCGCGCTACTGTATTTATTAAAAATAAAACATAAATCGGCACGAACTTTCCGGACTAATTGTTACAAACAAATAAAAATATTATCGAGCACTTCAGCTAAATAGTATCAATACCATCACCAAATCGAGTTTCCCCTACGTCGCGAATTAAACAAACAAATATGATCCAAATTGTGTCTCGCGTTTGGTGCCGTTTCGATCACGGAAACATCACGAATGTGCCAGTAAAAAGTTCAATGGCACGACAAGAGTTGTATTTATTGCTCTAATGCTCTAATCTCAACTGTTCTGTTTATTTGTTATCCTTTCAAAGAATACTCTCTGTACAGGGTGCATGTGACATTTTGATCTCGGGGTTTCTCACATATATCGAGACATTACTGTACTTACTCCAGATACAATATCTCGAAGCTTCATCTCGTTCCGCGTGCGGTACCGGGAAAACGGTAAGTCTTCGCTTTTTCTCAAGACGCGAGCACGTGGACGCGGACGACGATCGAAAAGTTTCGCGAACGGATTGATCGAGAACGGAATGATCGAGAATGGAATGATCGAGAACGGTGGTGGAAAGAACTTATTTGAATAGCAAACTGACCGCGCATCCCGAGCGGATCCTCATATTTCTCGCAATGCCGCCCGTCGGGCTCGGGCCGCGTACTCTTGTTCCCTAAGTGCAGGAAAACGTAACTTACTTCGTCCAATCAGCGGAACGCCGTAGTTATATAGGCGCGTATTCTCCCCCGGTTGGGAAGGTGGCTAGTGGTGTACCTGGGCCAGGTGGTGAAGGTGGTGGTAAAATTGACCAGGTGGAGGAGGCACCGCTCGGAGAAGACGGCGATGGTGGTGGCGGTCCCTGCGGACGTGCGTTACGGAAACCTCGTACCTGTGCTGCGTAGCGATGGGTCCGATTCAGGCCCAGATGAAACACTACTCCGAATAACAGGTAAGACGTACTCTCTAGTCCACCACATAACGCAATCGACATTAAGTTTACGGACCACCAACGGCAAATGTTTTACCTAACATTGAAGGATAACAAAAAACTGTTTCATTCGTTAGCGACATGCGTGCCATTAGATTAATTGTGAGCTCATTTGCTTGTTTCTGAACAAGGAGCAGCTAAAGAAAATATTTAAAACCTTATACATTTTCATAAAATAGTATATTTTCATTGAATATTCGTCAGGTATAATTTAAAAGAAGCAAAATCGTTTAAGCTTTATGTAACAGCTGTTGTGTACAATTATCTGACACTTTCGATATCGTGTGTTAACCCTTTGTACTGGAACGATGACTCTTAGATACTGCTAAAAATAGCTGCAGCACTGTTTAAAATAATTTTTATAATAAAAAATAATTATAATATAAAATATAATAATAAATAATATTAAAATAAAAATAAAATAAAATAATCTTTATATATGAAGATTTAATCGTTGCAAGGACGAATAATAGTAAACAAATTTCGTATGCGTAAGATGAAATATGTCGTGTAGAATGAAAATATTCTAGATCAGAAAAAATGCCTTGGGGTTGGAGTTAAGACAGCTTCGAGTGCAAAGGGTTAAAATAGGGTTAGGATTATAAAGATTATAAAGGATTGTAAAAACGCATCCATAAGGAATGGGCCACCAGATTCATATCTTTGAGGACAAATTATGAAAACAATGGCGGTCAATTTTATTAGACTCATTCTTGTCATTTTCATGGAGCACTGACAGCAACTGTTTTACGTACCTTTGTAAAAATAACAAGAAATTGTTTTATCCGTTGTTCCTAATGTAACAGCTGTTCTGTGCAATCATATCACGATTTCGATGTTAAAATTGACTACAGCACCGCGGTCAAAGGGTTGGGGTTGCAATGATGCATCCACAATGGATCACCAGATTCATATCTTTAAGGACAAATTATGAAAACAACGGCGAACAATTTTATTGGACACATTCTTGTCATTTTTATGGAGCACTGACAGCCACTGTTTTATCTAACTTCGTAAAAATAACGAGAACGTGTCCAATTGAATGTTCAGCCTTTGTTTCCATAACTTGTGCCCAAAGATTATGAATCTAGTGACCCATTGGATGCATCTTTGTGACCACAACCCTTGAACCGCGGTTCTGGAATCTATTTTAATACACAACATCGAAATCGTCATATAATTGCACTCAACAACTGTTACATTATGACCAACAGATAAAATAATTTGTTTTCGAGAAGTACTGCCAAAAATGTATTTAAGAAATTCATAAATAAATTGATAAATTGATAATGAAATTTGAAAAATGGTCCGCATCTTCCGAGGATCAATCGTAAATAAAAAATATTACGCGTCACAATTGACAAAATGACAAAGTGATTGAACCTACCGCAGCCATTTTGGTATATTTGGTATGCAACTGTCTCCGAATGCTACAATTCTTGAAGTTATAAAATTGTTTTCGTATGAATCACTAGATTCGGTGGATTTCTTTATTCGATTGTAAGAAAATCACATAAAATTTAAGTAAATCAAATTTTATAATTTTTAGAAAATAGTATATACCAAACAATTTTAATATTCGATAGGTTTAGTATTAAAAATTAATTTAGTTTAATCAAATAAAATTAATCGAATATAATTATTGCGTGACTTGTATATGGTAAATGCAATATCCTTCGATATTATTGTGTAATGTAGCACTTTGATTTCATTCCTCATTATCCAATGCGTGACTGCTTTGACTTGCGCCATTTTTGTACTAAATTGCATACACAGTGGTTTCCTGTTATTTGAGACACCGGTCAAGCAAGTTTGCTGCTTAATTTTATGTATCAAATATGTATTTATCAAATATTGAACGGATACAAAAACTAGAACATAATACTGTTAAGATAGTAAGTCGCTTTATTGGGACTTATTAGTTCTGTACCAATATCTCTCCATTCATCAAAATCCATTGAATTTGTCTGAATAGTAAGTTTCGAACGTGCACACGTTAAGCATTTACTTTTGTCATTAAAAAAAAATATATATATATATATATATATATATAATACAATAGAATCTGGATTATCCAAATTAATCACTGAAACTTAAGTGTTTGAATAATAGAACTAATTTAATTTATTTCTATTTCTTTATTACTAATTAAATTACTTACTAATTTAATTTATTCTATTATTTCTTTATTTCTATTAATTTATTACTAATCTAATTTTAATTTATTTCTTTGTAGAAAGAATTGAAACATTTGACTTTCTCCTTTATGAGTCCTAATCCTGAAACGATTAACCTGAAATGATAGTAACTGCACGTGATCTAAATCTCTGCTTGTAAAGATAGAAAAGATTATAGTGAAGTAGGATAAAATGTTTTAATCAAGTACCGTCATTGTATAATTGTAGTTTAATATTAAAGTTAAATCTGTAACTAGTAGACTGTTGATTTTATATATGATAAGAGATTTGACGAAACAGTTGGATGATATCGATACATTGTTCGTTGATTCTGTCATTGATGCAGACGAGTAATATTTTGCATCAAGATGTGTAGTCTAATAATTATACTAGAAATCTATATTGCTATCGTGTACTTCAAAAATAAATAACATAATTTTTCACGAAGAAAGCATAAACAAGTACAATTATTATTATCATTACATTTGACCATTTTTATTTTGGAACGAGAATCAGATCGTGACGACATTACGGTGTAAAAGAAATTTAGAATTTTGTTAAAAATTCTGATTTAATTATACGTACATAGACATTAGTTCCACTAAACTGTAGTATTTATTAGGTAATTCTTCTGTCTAGTATCTCATGCAAATGAATGACGTCATTCGCCGTGTATGGTCTAGTGAAATACACGACATTCCTGATATGTGTTTTATGCCAAAAGAAATGTATACTTTAAATGCAAATTTGTATACCAGCTTTGATCATCTAGATGAAATGATTCATCAACCAATAATAATGATTATACTATTCTAATCAATAGAATGAAGCAAAGTACAGAATAGTGCTACGGGAAATAATTATTCTATCTGCAGAATATTTATAACTATATATCATTTATAACTCAAATTTATATTCGATAAAAGATTCGATATTCTTTTTTTCAGTAATCTATTTCATTCTTTTTAAATAGTAATTCTAATGAATTTTTAATATATGATTTATTCTTGGTTATTGTCTTTTCATATTTATAATAGAAACTCCACAAAATCTATAAAAGGCATAGTTTCAGTATTTTCAAAACTTTGTAACATACTTTTGTCGAAAAATTTTTTACGATCATCAATTGAATATTCGTTGTTTGTCATTTTACAACACAGTCTTCATCAAAGATTGCAAAAAGTTTTAGGGGAATTTTCATTATTGTTAGTACTAGCATAAATCCTCTAGAACTTGGCCTTTTACTATTTTGAAGAGGTATCAACGGGAAATTAAGATTTCCTCGTCTCAACTGCTCGTCGGTTCATAACGATTACTCTTCAAGAACTTCAACACTCTTCCACAAGGAATTGAGACCTATTTATGTCAGCAACTAGACTTCTCTTCATGCGCACTTTTCAGGGCCATTAGGGGATTTGTATCTTGGCTACTGTTGCTCTTCTTCTTCGAAGAATTGACAATTCGTTTTTTCAAAAAACTTTCCAGAAGAAATTATAACTTAATAGACATTTCAGCAGCTTCATGACGGGAAGACCTAGACAATTTTGCTACTAGATTATTCTTATAGATAATATTATCTTCCTCACGGACTACGGAAAGATGGTTCTCATTGCTATGATAGCTCGCTTTCTTCAAGAAGCTAATATTTTATTAAACACCTTCCTCGAGAAATGGGAGCCTGGACGTTCCATTAAGACAATTATTCTTGAGGACAATTTAGTCTTCATCAACGACCTCAAAGAGATCGCTCTATGTGCTACAATAACTCTCGTTCCTCAAGGAAGTAGTATTTTACTTTTTCAAAAAGCCTTCCTCGAGAAACGAGGTTCTGATGACTTCGATTTCTGGGAGGACTCCAGAACTTATTCTTCATCCGGGATCAGAAAAAGATCGCTCTAACGATAGCTGTACTTTTTCAAAAAGTAAACGTTCAATTTTTCTCGAGACCTTCCTCGAGAAATGGGAGCCTGGACGTTCCATTAAGAGAATTATTCTTGAGGACAATTTAGTTTTTATCAAGGACATCAAAGAGATTGCTCTATGTACTGCAATAACTCTCGTTCCTCAAGGAAGCAGTATTTTATTTTTTCAACAAACCTTCCTCGAAAAACGAGGTCCTGATAACTTCGATTTCTGGGAGGACTTCAGAACTTAGTCTTCATCCGGGATCACAAAGAAATCGCTCTAACGATAGCTGTACTTTTTTAAAAAGTAAACGTTCAACTTTTCGCGAGACCTTCCTCAAGAAATGAGAACCTAGACATTTCATCGGGTACACTGTTCCGGAGAACAATGTTTTCTTGATCAGGGACCACGAGGAAATCGGACCCATCGCTGCGGGGCCGTTCTCCTTCCTCCGCGACCAGTGTCCACCTCCTACGAACCTAGACGATCTTTCTTTATACCTTGGCGGCCCATCGTTCCGGAGAAAGTGATCGGGAACGCGATCCGGTCGAGCAAGTCAAGCGGTTTCGTTCCCCGTGGGTATTTACGCAAGTCTGTCCAACGAAGGCGAAGTTCATGGCGCGGCAAGGTTATGCATCAAGGTTATACTTCTCGTGCTCCAGATCAGAGCACGAGGATCTCTGACAGTCGGAAAGAAATCGAACGCGACGTTCCGCCGATGTCCGACGATTTGTTCTCCGCCGAAATTTCTTTCTTTCTCGTTTCGCAAACGGTTTAATCGATTACTGAACGGGTGTCGGCGCTCGTCTGCCGCGGTTTCTCTTCCGGATGAAGAACCCAAGGCTGGACCATCGTCGCTTTTCCTTTCACGCGTGCCCTCTCCGCGGAGCAATTGACCCCCAAAAAGACCCCCGAGCAATAATGAGGAGAAAATTCAATGTTCCGCTCTTTGATTGCCGTCTGTTGTCATAGACCGTTTCGTAAGCGATGGTGAAATCTTGTTCAGCATTCGCACCGGCAAATTCCGATCGGAGTTATTGCTAATGTAAATAAATAGCTAAGAAATGGAGCGATGTCGATGGCCGCCGGAATCGGACACGGAACTGCAGAAAGTTGTATAACTCTCGGCGGAGCCTCGGAAGTAAACTTGTTATTTGCATAGTGACTGAGTCGCCTACTTTTAACACCTTTTTCGCGAGATATAATATCCTCGTTGGCTACGGGAACTATTCGACCAGGTGCGACCATAAATAACGTTTAAGTGCTCTAAGGTAACAGGATATCTTTTATATTGAAAAGATACGAAATTACATTTTTACCTGTTTTTTGTGGTCAACTCACTGAATCGATAATTTTGTTTAGTCGCGGCGAATTGCTATGCGAATTTACTTTTGTATCGATTATATTATGGCCATCGGAGTACTGGGAAAGTTTCTTTTACGCAGCAAAAGATCTCTCTGGTGAAAATAAACTGTGTGTGCTCTTCACTTCTGACAATGCGCACAGGTTTTTGTATTTTAGTAACATGAAAATGAGATGAATAAAAATGTTTTTCTTCTTTTAGTAACTTTTAGTTATTAACGCTATTTAATTAAATTAAATATTATTATTAATATTTAACTTCTTCTGATGATTATACAGTTTCGTACTTCGGTTAGATATTTCTATCGTAAATGCAAGAAATCCGCAGCCTGCTCAAGAAATTCATAACTGCGTTAGAATCAACAATCCATTCTTCTTACGCTTGACAAATTTTTCTGGTATGGACTCGATTTGAATCGACTCATTCATTACTATGAACACGCAGAAATCGATCATTCGACTCTTTCCTGCGACCTTAAAATATTAAAATTCGATCATGACCAGACTGTTAGATGAAACTCGAACGGAATGAACATTGTCGAAGTAATATTACTTCGACACAATCAAATGTTCACAAAATGTATTCTTGTAATGTTCACTTTCATGTTTCGTCGCATCGAATTGAAAGAGAGGTATTCCTTTGAAGAAAAATTTTGCTTTTTCCGAGCTTACTACTACTACTTCCTTCTACTCTAATGCTTAAATATTCGTTACAAATATAACAACATTTGATTTCGTCTAGAAAGAAAGACATAATATTTATATTTGTTACACATAATTTAAAAGCTTCAACATGAGTTTGACACATCATAACATGGCAAGGGATTAAAATGTTCCGTACTGCAACCTGCATATGTATTCACATTGGAAACCGAGGCAGCAATCCTACGTTACTTCAAATTCTGAAACTGATACCAGCAATATAGTTTTTGCATTATTCTTATTATTTCGTAACGAAATTTGTCTAGACGTGAAACTAGTTATTAATGTAGTTACCGTCAAACCGTGTCAATGACGCCATTTTCTTGTTTTGATATGTGACAAAGATTTTCCACTCATAACCACACAAGTTTCATACAACATCATAGTTTTTAATAGCGTTGAATATGTCCAATTTTGTGTCTGGAAACTACAATTTGCGCACACCATAGATATTCTGTTACCATTTCAAGGAAACTGCTGCCGAATCGCATCGAATGCTTGTCGAAGCTTACGGTGAGCATGCTGTTGGTAAGTCACAGTGCTTCGAATGGTTTTAAAAATTTTAAAGTGACGATTTTGACGCGAGAAACGAAGAACGCGGGAAACCACCGAAAAAGTTTGAAGACAGCGACTTGCAAGCATCGTTGGATGAGGATGACGCTCAAACGCAACAACAACTCGCGGATGAATTAAATGTAACACGAGAAGCCGTCTCTATACGTTTGAAAGCTATGAAAAAGATACAGAAGATAGGAGAATGGGATTAAAAGGCAACGCAAAGTGATTTTGCTTCATGACAATGCACCATCGCACGCAGTAAAACCGGGCAAGGAAACGATTGAGGCATTTACTTGGAAATTACTTTTGCATGCGACTTATTAATTTATTTACAGACTTGGCTCCATCCGATTATTACTTATTTGCATCGATGGGACACGCACTTGTTAAGCAGCGCTTTGCATTTGACGAAAATGTACGAAAATGATTCGATGACTAGTTTGCCTTAAAAGAGGAACAACTTTTTGTCGTGACATCCTCAAATTGTCAGAGAGTTGGGAACATGTATGGCTACCGATGGGCAATATTTTGAATAAAATATTCTTTAATCACTTTCATAAAATAAACGTGTATGATGATGTCTTTATTACACTGTTACTTTCTCATAAACGCAATAAAATTCGCAATCCAATGATAATTATTACACATCTCTAGTCCCGGGACATGAGACAAGAATCATGCTAAGTAAACTCGTATGCTCGATTCTTCGGTGTTAAAAAATTAACTTTACCTCTATCTAATAAGGAAACGTTTCTTTGTTCTCGGATGTGACCTACATATCGAGAAAAAGGTTCGAAAAGCGGAATCGTCGGGTGTGTCGAGGGCCGAGTTCTGTAGAAAGCGAACCGCAGGTACTGTGCCGAATAACTGGAGTGCAAACACCAACTTCAAGAATGTCTTCGTCTTTTATTTACCGTTCACGCCTTTGAAATATTTCAAACGCTAGTCTTTCAAGTTCAACCTACGCGAATGGCTTGTGTCACACAGTAAACGCATATTGTTTCTTTTCTATCCGGTAACGTGTCTCATAGTTATCTGATGTCTACTGTCCGCCATTTTGTACAGGGTGGCACAAATCTTTCCTCCAAATAATGCTCGCATTCGAAATTTTAAAATTTACAGTACATAGAGTGTCGAGCTTTATGCATTTGCACATATAGCAACATAATATTGTAAGAAACAAATTATTATATATAAAATATAAATATATTTGTATATTCTATTATTATATAAATACAAAAATATTTATAAGTTAAATATTATAATATTATGGATATTATAATACAATAACAAAATATTTAAAAGTAATCTACAAAAATTTTAAGAATTTACTTAAAAATCCATAGCCTCACAACGATATACAGTGGCTCACAAAAGTATTTGGACACTCTTTAAATCTAAAGAACTTTTTTAAGATAAGATCAAACGTCTTGATTTTTCTTGAGCAATTAGTTGCATTACTTTAATAAATGATATGCGAAATGAATTTTGTAAATATTGTAATTGGTATGAATTACATGACCAATAAAAAAAGAGCTTTTTAAACATTTTTTATTTGAGTAGATCTGGTAGATCTATGATAGTTATACACTTGCAGAAAAATGGTGAAAATCGCAATTTTTTACGATTCCTGGACAGTTTCTGCTTAAACTCCACAAATTCCTACATCTTTTTACGCGTGTCATTTTTTCTCGCATCAATCGATTTCGATGAAATTTTCAACATGTGTATAACTAACACAGTACTGAAAAACGCATATTTTAAATTTTCATTACGAGTTGAAATAAAAATGTTTTAAGAATGTCTTTTCTACTTTCCCACGTAATTTCTACCAATTAGAATTATTTCAAAATTACTTTTGCATATCGCTTAGTAAGTCAGTGGTTCTAGTTGTTCCACAAAAGTCAAGTTGTTTCGCTCAATTTTGAAAAAGTTATTTAGATTTAAAGAGTGTCCGAATACTTTCGTGAGCCACTGTAGTTGACATTGCACTCGATTGCAATTGATTATAATTTTCAACGTCGATGGACGATAATAATAAATTGAAAGCCATCTATCTTCAGCTATAGATTGCGGATTCTATGCATTTGTGAAAAAAACGAACGGTTGAAAACGAAAGTAATAAAAACATTAAAAGGAGAAAGAAAATATGAACATGTTTAGAAAGTGAAATTGAGATGCAAGATTTGCATTTTGTTTGAACATTCGCGATCTATTCGTGAAGTATGGGTGCAGAATGACGACGGAGGATACGAGGCAAGCAGAATTCGAGGAATCGTGACTTTCGGGAGACACTTGATCCTTTCGCCAAGGGGACATAGTTATGTCAGGTGGAATTATCCCGGATACGATGAAAGGTGAAACGTCCACGACCGACCCGAATTGTTCGGGCCCCATGAATTCGAAAATCTGGAGCACGCGGCCGAATGATATACGCACCGAAATGGCGGTAACGTATCCTGATGGTTTCGTGGACACCCAGACGTCTGGCTCTCTAGCGCTGAAGAATTCACTTTCATCCGCAAATAAGTATGCGTGTATCGATGAAATTTAACAGCTTATCGCTTCCACGTCGACCAACACACTCAAGACAGAGCTTTTGTTTCCTCAAAGCAACGAGACAAAGACCGTGACACTTTTCATAAACGACTGAAGTATAAAGGATCAGATTTCTTTCTAAAAGCAACGCACATTATACTTTAATGTATTCGACATAAAGTTGTGCAATGTATGCGTAGTTTGGAAATAAACCTCAGATCCAAACACATTTTAGTTCAATCGCTTTAATTCGAACAAGACCAACAAGCTTTAGATTTTTATGAAAAGCAAAAATTTTCTTCATTAATTGCGAGATGCTGATATTTTTTTTAGAAATTACCGCTGTTTTCAGTTTAGTATTAATTCCATTGTAATCAGCAATGGATAACACTAAACTGAAAATTCAACGAAGCAGTTTTCCTCTTAGAAAAATCAAACATGAAATTGTGCAATGTATGCGTAGTTTGGAAATAAACCCCAGACCCAAACAAATTTTAGTTTGTCTTCAATCGCTTCATTTCGAAGAAGACCATCAAGCTTTAAACTTTTATGCGAAGTAAACATTTGTTCCAATTAATTATATTATAATTATATTTTTTAAAAATCTACAAAATCTGTAGTCTAAGGATCAGTTTATCGTGTTAAACAACCATTTATTCCGTCATGTATATATTTTATTCAAATACATCCCAACGGTCTGACTACAATTGGCTTTCTCCACTTCGTTTCGCAATATTAGCTATATTAGTCGTCTCTGATTTTCAGTAAACAAAGTACGTTGGTCGTTTCGAATAATATAGGCTATAAGAAAAATGAGAACAAGCGTCAATGGGAGCTGTGTTACGCGAAACAGAAAACGATACTGTTCGCGTAATAGCTTCGTCGGTGGTTCTGTGAAATAGTAGCCCGATTATTATAATGTAATTAGCACACCTGGCCGTTCCAGTCATCCTGGATTCCGTTTATAGAGATTCTACTTCGATTTCCAATGAGATTCAATTTTTTTGTAACCTCTGCGGTAAAAGTGCAGGAGGTTTCGATATTTGTGCTACAAATTTTCTTCTTACCAGGTATCGTGCTTTCACTCGTACAGGCATCTACAATTTACGAGCTTTTCAAGTAGAACCCGACGCGGTTGTAACCTCCTTGTTGCGTCGTTCAAGACGATTCAATCTCGCGAAAGTTTCCAGAGTTGGTGCAAGTAGCCCCTGATCGACAAACTTGGTCTCTTGGGATATTCCGAGGATTTGCATTTTCTTCGCACGGAAATCGGTTAATTCTGTATAAGCACGCCATTCGGTTCATGCGCCGCGATTATGGCCGATCATACGATTTTGCGCAATCGTTTTAACGTAAACGGAAACAGTAATACGACCGAAAGTTTATGTAAACATGCATCTTTATGGAGAACACTTAGAGACCGCTTAAGAACACTGGCTTTAAGTAAAATTTCATTTTTTGCGTGAACAGCCTAAGAATTTTTCGATTAAAATAGAAGATATTTTACGACGTTGCCTCGACTATGAACAATTGAGCGAATCGCTATACAAGCGAGGAAAAACTACGTAGAAGAAATCAAATAATTTCTCAATGAAATTGGATTACGGACACCCGCAATTATCAATCCATTTGGTGGAAAAAAATTGAATTAATTAGAGATGGATTTAATTTCTAACCGAGCATTAAATTCTATTATAATCGCTCATGGCTAGTGACAAAATTGAAAGTCCAGCAAAGCAGTTTTCCTTAAGAAAAATCAAATTTTGTAATATCTGCGCATTTTAGAAATAAACCCTTTTTCCAACCTAGTATTAACCTCTCGCACTACGATTTACTTTATGGTTACAGTGATTAGGATTTCTTTGTCGCCCGCAATTTCTTAGCGGAAGAATAAAATTTGTAGCTGTCGTGTGCATAGGCAGTCTCCTATAGCTGTATAGTAATAAAAATTTAATAGAATTTTATTTTAGTTTCAAGAAAATTAATAACATACGTATTTAGAAGATACGGAAGACAGAAGATCAGTCGGACTGGTTGTTGTAATGCAAAGGGTTAATTCTAATATAATCGATGATGGCTAGATTAAATTGAAAGTCCAGCAAAGCAGTTTCATTATGACAAGGCGAACATAAAATTGTCTAATGTATACGCAGTTTGGAAGTCCCAACCCCATACTTAAACTTTTAGTTTAGTTTCAATCGCTTTACTTCGAACAAGACTACCGAGCGTTGGATTTGAATGCAAAGCAAACATTTTGCAAAACGATTTTCTTAAAGAAATAAATCCCGTTTCCAAACTAGCATTCATTTCTATTATAATCGTTAAAGGCCAGCAACTATATTGAAAGTTCAGCGAAGCCGAGTTTTCTCTGCAAAAAATGTCGCAATAATATTTTTAAGATTCCTGTTTCGATTCGGGCTATAGAAAATCTCAGTTTCATAGGTTCGGCTTGGGCGTGTTGCTAGAACATCAAAATTCTACGAACAGCCTTCCTCGAATTCTTTCTGCCAGGGTTAGCATAATCGGATCACGATGACCTTGTGATAAGATTATGCAATACATTACGCGTCCACGGGTAAAAAATCAACGTATTTAACGAGCAATAAAATCGCTGCTAGGGAACCGCACGCGTTTCAATCGGAAGCTAACGTACGACGTGGCTGTCCGAATGTGTAATTAATGAAAGGCGTACCGTTAGAAATCCTACGAAAGATAGAAATTTATTTCCATTCGTCCCGGAGCCACGCGCCTGTGAGTAGCAGCAACAATTAGTTCCGCGAGTTTCCGCATAGTACGTTTCAAGATTCGAGGTTTTTTGTACGGACACTTTCATTGCCGTGAAGTTTGTTCCATCCTTTACCCGGTATCTAGATATGAAACCGGAATTTTTTAATAGAAAATACACGTTTATTGTATGAAAATTATACAGAATATTTTATTCGAAGTATTGCCCATCGGTAGCCATACATTTTCCCAACTCTCTGACAATTTGAGGATGTCACGACAAAAAGTTGTTCCTCTTTTGAGGCAAACTAGTCATCGAATCATTTTCGTACATTTTCGTCAAATGCAAAGCGCTGCTCAACAAGTGCGTGTCCCATCGATGCAAATAAGTAATAATCGGATGGAGC